>JAQFZG010001729.1:0-19552 GCA_034695465.1 Entomobrya nicoleti
TGTAGGTTTGCAGTTACGCCTTTTAAAAACGATACACATTTGTAGATTCGTCCCTAAAAAACTACAGCAGCGATATGTATTCTTACTTTTACTGTAAGTCAGTTATTCGGTGTAGCTAGCGTTCTTTAAAATTTTAATGCTAGATAAGTAGCTGAAATGTAATGATATGCAATGTAGGTCTGAGGGATTCCAAATGTTCCGATAATTGAGTCGATTTTTCCGTAAATTATCACAAGCTGTAGGACTAATTGAATTTCATAGCATGAAGCTGTTTAGTGTTAGTGTGATTTACTTGAGAAATATGTTCATAATTAGCATACAAACTAATCAATTTTGGTAGTATGTTGTTCATTTGTCGGTTGTGGGGTAATGTGAAATTATGATTTATTTCAAAATTGATGAAATCTAGTTGTATTGTATTGTAACTACTTTAATGGATGCAAGATTTTAATCATTAGGTCATTTAGCGGGGAGCCATTAGCATGATTTTTCTGCGCATGAAGCTTTTTACGTCTTGTTATTGACGCAGGAAGCATTACGTACTTACATTACATGTGAACAAAGCATGTTTCCAAATATGGAAAGTTGTATCCCATAATATGAAGGTATATTGTCCACCTCTCCTCATCTTATGTCTAATGAAAGTGAGGTGAATTTCATTGTTGGTCGATTCACCATTGTAAAACGCCTACACACAATTCTTGCAACATGTCTTGTATGAGAAATGACTGTAAAGATGTCGTCGTATAGTCAGTCAAGTTATGAGTGAAGATATCGAAGGTTGAGAATATTTTCAGTGCTTTCGCTTACGTTATTCAAGACTTGTTCAGGGATCATATGTTCCATCTTTTAATATAGTAGTTATAGTAATTTAAAACAATTAACTTATGTAGTAAATAATGTCTCAACATTAATTGTGCATCACTAATTGTGAAATCTTGCTTTTACCTTGCAGCCGTGTGTCTGCCATGAATAGAGACTTACTTTCTTCCCTAATGGAGAAGAACAAGGAGGTCAAAGAGCAAGATGGTGCCGTCACAAGAGATGTTAGAGACTTCATTGCTGAACGTGACCAGGCAATGAAGGATTTGAGGAATGTTGAGCAGGCATTCTCTGATGTTCACACGTAAGTATTTCGAACTTTCAATTCCATGTATGACTATTTTCAAAGTTGAATGCTGAATGGTCTTTAATATTACGTTTTCATATATGTAACATGTAGGAAGTATGAACGTGCAAAAGTTACGATTGAAAACTTTAAAATCAATGAAGAGCATTTGATGGAACGAGATGAGCAGCTGCAGTTGGCTATTTCCGCAAGGGATCAGAAATACGAGGCGTTTAAACAAGAAGCTGAGCAGTCTATTGAAAAGTAAATAAATAATGATAATAATTATGCTCATTATTTTGTTTTAGGTATTATATATCCTGTAATTTAAAAAATTATGCTATGTGTTTTGTTTTCATTTCAGAATCTATAATGATTTTCAAGGTAAGATAACTGCTTTGGATGCCGATTGCGGGCGTCTCACCGCACTACTTCGTCGTGTGGAAATGCGTGCTCAAACACTTCAGGCAGAGCTGGATCATAAGAAAAAAGAAAATGGGGAGCTAAACAAATTGGCGGATGAGTTAATAGGAAGGGCCTCCGGTTCCAATACGATGCTCATGTGATAATTTTATCTACTGTCGAAAATAATGTATATACACTTAATTCGCATTCTATATTTAGTGAAAACATCTTTTATTTCTGTACAAACCACAACCTTCTCAAAAAAAATCTCTTGTCCAAAATTACACACAATGGCATTAGTGCTACCACCACAGGTAAAGATTTAAAATGTTGTCAAATAGATATTAAAATGTAATCAGTAATCACGATTAATTTAATTAAAATTGTAAAATCATATTGTGAAAAGTATTTATCTTTAACAAACAAATAAATCAACGTACGAATGTATTTTTGATACCTTGGTAAATATAATTACTTCTGACTTATTATACGTAGTTTAGAATGATAGAACGCAAAAGTTATAGAGCATGATTACTGTTATCAAATTTTGTTGCAATAAGTCTTTACCTTCTCTTTCTGTCAATTGTTGTACTGAATGAAGTCTTGTGAATGTTTACTGGCTCATATCTTTGGCGATGCTGTCAATTTTATCACGCAACGCATCCACGCGTTGTTCGAATTTCCCTTGCCTCCACATCTTTGTTAGTACATTTATGTTTGTACTAGGCATTCTATCAACCCTGCGGACATAATGAACATACTCAATACTTTTTCATCTTCTCTGTAATTATTTTATTCTAAGTCGATTTCAAGTTGCTAATATTGTTTTAAAACGTACCAGAACACGGTTGGAATTGCCATGTTTCTCAACTCCTGCCGAGAAATATTTTCCATCTTGTTCATAGCCCTGATCAATCTCAAGTAATGAGAGTGGATTTCGCTTGAAACCTTCTCCACTGTCGCCTTGTCATCATCAAGCCGATCCGTGAAAACTTGCAAGTCATTCTCCAGAATGTTCAGTAGGTCGAGAATAAGTTCAGCAGTACCTTCCACAAACATCGCGTCATCAGAAGTCAATCCATCTTTGAGCATATATATTTTATTCTTAACTTCGCCCGCCTACAAATCAAATTCGATAAAATTAATAGCTTTTTTTAAACACATTTGAATTCGAATATACTTGTGGCTTAAAACCGTATTCTAATCCCGCACAAACCCTGATCTGACCTACAAAAAATACTTATTTATACCTTTATCTGCATGCGACGCATGGACCCATTTTGGCGTAGATTAAACTTTCTCATGTCTTCAATGTGTTTCAGAGCCAAACACAACTTTTTCAAAAAGTGATCCCTTTCTTTTTCGAAGGGCCACAGTTGCATTTTCTTAGAAGGAGCCATTTCTTCAACAAAATATTAGCTCAGCCAGTAACGAAAAATTAAAAAAATTAAAAAATTGGGTTGTCTTTGACAATGTCACAACTTTGATTTTTTTTCGCTACTTTAGAAAGCAAGCAGACTAATATTTTATCTCTTGTCGTGTCTTTTAAAAATCCAAAAATATAACTACGTGGAACTTAATGGCGATCGGGGTTCCACTACCACCTATTTTTCTTTTTTTAAGCGAAACGAGTCAGTGAGAGAGGTTGGCAGACCATTATGTTTATGAATAGCTAATGCTATTATTTAGCTTACTATGGTTTTTTACGCAAGTTAATACTTCCCAAATATCAACATAAAGAAATGCTCCAACATCCAACCCCCTTTCTTCAGCCATTCCTGACCTACATGTGTATAATGCGTAGAAGAAGCGAGAAGTTAATTTTTTGCTACTGTTATGATGAGATGACAAATTAGTGTGCATATACGGCAAAAAAATAACATGCAATGATATGCATTATGCAATCAACTCTACAGTTTGTCCTATGTCCCACTGACTGGTAAATGTATTGTGCAAAAAAAATCCCCTGAAGTGACACCGAAATAGATTTCCGCGTCTCACTCACCCTTTCTTTTTAAACCTTGTTGTAGCCCTGTCTTGTAAGGAAGAATATCAGTGCCATATAAACAGCACCGTTCCGAATGAAAAGAAGCTGCGCTGCGCTGGCAAGCTGTCGCTGTCAATATTCCATGTTCCCGGAACCATGTGCGAAAGAGCTTGACTTGACACATTCAAACAAACTTACATTTCCCTGTGCTTAACCCCATCGAACACAATATTTACAGCGCGAGTGTCCTCAAACATGGTTTACATAAATGCAAAAATCAACTCAGACTTAAGATAAGATAGCACAAGAATCTCCACAATTTTAATGACGTGTTTGAAATTTAACTAATACATTTTTCAAAATGGGAAATATAGTTTTAAATGTAATAATGGCACATAATTAAAAAAATTCATAATAATCAATAGCCTTTATCTAAATAGCAACCGTGGATTAATGGATCTCAAAAGTTAGTTGTTGAATTAAATTGCTGTTGAATGATGGGGTCTGCCATTCCACTAGTTAAACTGGTGAAGCTTGGGAGGACAACATATAGCCAGGCGTCGAAAATGCAAGCCTTCCTACAACAACGGCATATAAAAGATCCACAAACTCATCATACTTTGTTAGTTCTTGAACATGATCCAGGTTATAAAAATTAGTTGAAGTGTGATTGCTTTGGGATTGAAATGCATTGTTTGAAGGTAAAGACCTGTGTTACGATAACTGAAAAAGCTTCTTTAATCTTTATCTTTACAGTGTACACGTTTGGCTTTAGAGAGAAAATTGCAGATGAAGATCTTCAAGCATTGCGTGAGGCCGGAGCTGAGGTTATCAAGTCTGACCGTGGAGGCCTAACAACGTTTCATGGTCCTGGACAGCTAGTCGCATATCCCATTATTAATCTCAGACTGTTCAGAAATATGCCGTTGAGAAGTTACGTGAGCGCTTTGGAAATGACTGCCATTCATACTTGTCGAATGCTCGGTGTTTTTGCGGTGCACGGTCAGGAAAGTGTTGCTCATACAGGTGCTTGGGTCAACGATAAGAAGATTTGTGCGATAGGTAAGTTAATCAACTATTGTCTACCATCTACATCCACAAATTGTTTCCATCTTAATCGCTTAATGTTTGATGGCATTTTTCTGTGTTTTAGGTGTGCATTGTAAGCGTTACGTGACAACACACGGTCTAGCCTTAAACTGCAGTACGGATCTAGGCTGGTTCCAGAAAATTGTTCCATGTGGGATAGCAGATAAAGGTGTCACATCTCTGAGTGAGGCGCTATCTAGAGATGTATGCGTTGAAGACGTCGTCGACCAATTTATCGCATCATTTGAGTCAATATTTGTATGCAGAACAGAGGAAGCTTCAATAGATACAACATTTGATGAATTTGTTCTCGATAAAACTTAATTTTCAAAATACTTTATAGTCATTTGAATAGTCACTTTATTAATATTTCAATAAAAAATGTTTTGAAACCCAATAAAAAATGTTTTGAAACCCTTTAAAAAATAAATGTTTCAGTTAACCAATTAATATGGGCTTATTTCTTGCACAGAGATATGAGATATATATTAGTTGAATTAGGATTCAGGATGGACAAGAATTATGCAAGATAAAGATGGGTAAAATGTTGAAAGTAAATCTTGGCCACACATAATGTTATGAAGGTATGTCAATGAATTAATGAGAACTCGATTTATATTTTGGGTACACCCGTTTTCGCGATATTTAAAACTTTAATAATATCATAGGTTTCACATCTGTAATTTGGGTAAAAATGTATAGCAGACATTAGTTAAGTAGTAACATCTCAATAGTGATAAACGTACTTTTTATAATATACATGATGACATATTTGGTGTTGTGAGTTTAAGAAAGTTCAAATCCGGCTTGAGCATTGATAGCATAGACCAATCGTTCCCGCAGAGTATCGATATCTACGAATTCAGGCAATTTCAATAAGTTCATGCACGTGGCCGCTACAGAAAAAAAAATCAAATATGCTAGGATTAATTTTTCAAAGTTCATTGATTCAGTTAGTTGGTACAACTTGACAAGTGTATTCGGAATTTTAACATACCAGTCGGCAATCTATCGGTGACTCCGGCATTCGAAATACCAAATTTTGGAATCAGATCCTTAAACCCTAATAATGGTGGCCTGGAACACGATGTGACAAACTTGAGAAGTTTCCGCAAGTACTCCTCGTCAAAGTGCTCAACAACCTTCAAGAAAAATGAATGGATACTATTATATTTGCCAAAGAGTCATAGTCATATATACTTCGTTCCCCTATAATTATAAAACAATTTACCTGCCAGAACATCAAGATAGTGGCGTGGGTATCAGTGTATCCACCTGCATAGTTCGTATTCTCCTTCCAATCTTCAACGTTGATAGGTTTGTCCGATCCTGAGATTAAAGTTTGCATTTCCTTCCACGAAAATATTCGAAGAACTGGTACTACATCATGCAAACCCGTTCTGAACCAGTGACATTCTTCCATGATTTCTCTGACAACATAGTGACAAAAAAGGCTTTTAGAGCTTGAATTTATTTGCAAGGTTAAATTGTTAAAGGGATAAAAAATGGACTATTTACGGACCTGTTAATTTTGTAGTCTGATACAAGGTGAATGTACTCGATTACATTATCTTTGTCCACAGAAATGTTTCTACCATCCGGTTTCAGTTCGATTACTTTAGCTTCTCCAAACTCATCTGAGGCAATAGTGAAGTCCAAACCTTAAAATCAAACATTTACCACATATATATGTAATGTATTGAGCAGTTTTATGTTAAGCAAGCTATTAATTAAGGTATAAGTGATTATATACCTAATTCAGACCAGTCGCCAACAAAGCTCTTCAGTTTCAACAAATTTTTATGGAGATCAGGGTCTAGTGTAGCCAAATAGTCGACTGCGGACGAGATGGTGCCAAAGGTAGACAGCTGCATGAAGAAGGCTGCCAAAGGAAGCTCCAAAAGAATTTGACTATAGAGCGCTTTCCCCACAAGTCGTCCCATTAGGAAGAAATGTTTCATGTAATCCGACATGATTTTTTTGGCAATGGGATTAGGGTAAATTCGGTTTTCAGAATCCACTCTAAACAGACCACGATTCGGATCAACCCCGGCTTTTGTAGATTCAGTTAAGAATTCTCGCAGAAGACCACCTCCATCTACGCCAGCCTCTTGGACACCAACCACATTCACCAAGGAAATCCGAACATCTGACCGTAAATCTGGAACTACAAGAAAAAAAAAGTTTGAATGCATCTGTATTCCAACAATTTGTCTAAATAGTTCATAATCATTAATAATAAATATTACCATTCTCAGGTGAAAGCTTCTCATAGGCATCTTCATAAATGTACGTTCGACGTATCTGAATGTGGCGTCGACCTAGCGGATTGTCAGAAATGTGGTGTTCAATATGATCCGTATGAAGGATCTGGTGCCAAATAGATACTCTGTCGTGAAAGGAAAGCGCAAATGGAAAGTCGTTTAGCACACGTAACAAACGTTGGTCCAAAAGCGAGAGTGTTCCATTTCCTAAAGGAGAATTATAGAAGTCCCTGAACCGTATTCCATGAGTTTCCATAGGGAAAACTACCGTGAATTTGTTCGACAAAAATACATCCTCAGAGTAAATGTTGATTCTAGTATTACGATCATGAATTGCCATCAAAGTTTGAGCAATTTCCTGAAACAATGAATCATGCAAGCTATTAAAATCTTATCTTAAGTTTGATACTCATGAATGATTTAACGATGATGCATTACCTTTTTGAAATAATTCTCTATGCGATCACTGACATCTTTATCACTTAATACAATATCAGTATAGGTATCCTCGAGTAATCGTATGAACATCAGTAATTCATCTCTGTTAAGAGGAATGCCACTAAGGAATTCGCCATCGTGAAGAATTTTCATTAATTGACTCAACAACCAGCAGAATACAACCAGCTCAACCTTGCTCATCACCTTACTCCGCATAACCTATGTTTGAAATTTTGAATACATGACAATTAATATTACATAACTTTGATGCAAATCATGCAAAAGTATGAAGTATACACATACAAAATACAAGACAAAGTCTAAATATTGTATCACAACTTACGTGAACGACTAAAGCGCGCATGAAATTTGGTTTATTATACAAGGCAGATAGAAACCGAAAGTGTATAGCAGCTTTACGAGGTTCCATTTCAATGATACAGCTCATGACTTGATATAAAAGATTCCATTTGGCAGATTTAAAGTCACTAATCCAACTGTGGATGTGCATATTGTTTAACACAATTTGAAGCTCTTGATAAATCTACATACATGGATTGATAGAAGAAGTATAACCAATATTTTAAATAGTGTACTGTAAAATTGTTAAAGTGAAGTTCGTTATTGAAAAGATTTCTATACCTTTTGTCGATCATTAAAAAAATTCATTGCTGCTTCAGCCTCTTCTACAGTTTTCATGTCCACATCCCTCATGTCATCATCCTCATCATAGATGATGTCGTCGTCGTCGTCGGGCATTTTAAACAGCGCCTTTCTAAAAGTGGTAACAAAAGTAAGTATTAACAATTTCATCGATAAAACTTAATGTTAATACTTTCAAACGTTAAATACTGTACCTATTATCAATGGAAATCATTAATGGGTTCAGGACCCTCAGCACATCACCCTGTCGTGAATTCCATTGCTCACTATAACGGATCATTGTTAGGAAGCAATACATAACTGGTCGTAGCTTCAATGATGTTAGCATATCATTGTCGACCACGGTCGATTTCTCAGTTTGTGCTAAAATAACATCAAGCCAGGCCTCATTCCATAAGGATTTGCCATTTTGTTCCTTAGCTAATTCTACAGCCACGCGTGGGCAAACTACGAACTCTAAAACACGACTGGTTGACTTGTCGCCTTTGTGATGTAAGATTCCTTTGCAAAGGGATTCCGCTAGTTTGAGAAGCAATACTTGAACAAGTTCTTTGGTAGAGTATGACTCTTTAGCAATTCTAAATGTTCGTTGAGTGAGAGAAAGCCTGCGAACTACTTCAATGAATCGTTGATAAAAAATGGTAAAATCATAATGCTGTAGAGCACTTTTAGCACTTTCTGCATCTCGAACATCCAATCGCCCCTCCAAGAAAGTTTTATACTGCTCAAAAAAGTTTTTCTGCAGCACTAAATGACTCCAAATAGTTGCCATGACTTCTTCAGTTCTTGAGGCTTCCAAGTTCTCCGCCATTGTCTTTCTCGCATTTTCAACTTGGTTCCAGTCTGTGAAAGTCTGTTTAGATTTAAGTGCAATTTACATCATAGTTATTATTTAACACACAAGCACACACAATTAGAATCCATACAAAAGTACTGAAAGTAGAACTTAAGTGCACAAATAAAGTGGCAACTCACCTCCAAAAGACGAAGAATGGTACTTCGGTAAGACTGTTGCGGCTCCGAGAGAATCGTTAAGCCCTTCTCCAGAATCAGTCGCACTCTCAACATTGACCGCTCATCTTTAAGGATATGAACCATCAACTGATCTTTCAAGATCAGCATTGCTTTTCCAAGATCACACAACAGTTGAACGTCTTTGTTTCGTTTAAAAAAGTAGTTCAGTCGTATCAATTGACGCTCCAGTCCCTCAATTGTATACCGTGTGGCTAATTCCTTTTGAAATTCTTCACGCAGACGAATATTTAACTTTTTCCGCTCACGCATTCCACGATAAGCGGCTTGAAGAACCAGAACTGCAGTACCTCGAGCTCGTTCATTCTACAAAAAAACGACAATCATGATAAGTTAATAAAAAAAATCAAGTCCAATTATGTTCCATCCAAGAATATTCTAATTAGCTGTATCAAATACCTCTCTTTTCTCCCTCTCCATCTGTGCGTTATGAAGGATAGTATCACGACCTTCAGCATGTCTAGAACGGCCACCCAGGTTCTGGATAGGTTTCCGTTTGAAATCCCCCTCAAACAAAAATTTAGACATGATGTTTACTCCTGTAAACTAAAGCAAGTCTCACTGGGTAATTTAGTCAGCCAACAGCTGCACAAAACACAAAACAAGTCCACAAAAATAAGTACACAACCTTTTCTTGACATAATTAATGTTCTTCAAATAATTTTTTTACAAAGAAAAAACAAGCACATTTAACTTAAATGCATTCATTTAGGTACTCTTTCTTACCTGAATATAATTCTTTCCGAACACTAAACTTATTCTCTTGAACTCGTCAAGAAGACCATACAATAATTTTCACTGAAAACACTAACCGATTATTTACACTGTTATTTAGTGCATTTTTGTAGGTTGGTTAATAAAATACAACAGAAAACAATTATTCTTGGAATAATAACAAATCACTGTTCACTGTTATTTTTTATTTGAAGCATACCTGCAACAATTACCTGTGAATGTTTTAATTTTTGCACTACTCAGACTGCTCTGTTCACTGACTACAATTCACAGTCATCAAAGTCATCTCTGTATTTACATTGAACCTGTGTGTCTGATTTTGATCGCTTGCAAAGTCATCATCACAGATGAGCCATAAAACTAGCAGTCTGCTCTGCAGACAGCAGAAGCAAAGCAAAGCAACCTGCAATGCAATACAATCGCAATCGTCATCATCACTCAACACATGAATCAGCTTTTTTGTTCCATTTTCTCGACTTTACTCACTGGTGCTCTACGACTACATGCTTCTGTGTGTCTAGTGCAATTCAACGTTACGTCGTCTAGTCTTCTGCTGGTCATCGTCGTCGGCCCTTCTCTTTTTGAATGTCATATTTTTGATCTTCTTGAATCTTCTTCACACTTTTGATGATGACGGCTATGGTGCTAAACTAAACACATTTCATCATTCATAATTGCATGGACATGGATATGAGATGAATATCACAGGTTGGTGTTTTATACTATGCAAATCAATGATTTTCGTTGTAATTTTTAATTTACTCCATCCGTACATGAGCAATGCACTATGGTTTGTGGTCGAGATCTATGCTATAGTTTCCAGCTCACAATGAGAGCTTATGATATAAATAATTTTCATGTCATGACATTTCAAAAACAGGTGCAGGTGTAAAAATTTATTTTTCAGTAAATTTCTTAAGAAAAAAACCATAATATTTTGATTTTGAAAAAAAAGAAAAAAAATACAGTTGGTACATTATATTGAAAGTGGGAAAATATATTAATATAAAGCAAAAATATTTTAATTAAACCATTTGGTAAACCAAGCCTTATATTTATTTTGCTTTTGTTTGGATATTGCCTCCTCCATGGCTGCCATTCTGGAGCTTTGGTCTTCGATGATCGCGAGTAGTTGAACTTCTCGTCTCTCATGTTCAGCTTTCAGTTCCTCAAGAAACTTGCCTTCTCGTTCTTCAAATTCCAGTTTCATTTCGTCACAAAGTTCTTGCAATTTTTGTTCAAACTTATGTGTAACCTTCCTTTCAGCATCCTTGACCCTAAATTTGAAACAAATACAAAAGCCCCAACTTTAAAGATTTTTAATACACTTATCCGTTTATTATACAGTGTTCTTTGTGAAACTAAACTAAACTGTCAACACTTTTTATGCTGCCCTGCCCGCCCAGAAAGTGAACTCTAAACTCTAAACTAACTTCTTAGCACAATATTACAGCTCACAGTAACAATGAATATTTTCTGTTAACAAAAAAGCCAAGTCATACAAAATTTCTTTAATCCGATCTGGAGACGCTTTGTATGACTGAACCAATCAATTTTCCCAATATAATGTATCATTGTTTTAACGAACTACTACAGGTAACGAGTAACGATCATTACCATACCATCAACGAAAATCTATCAAATGCAAATCCAATTAATACACACTACAAATGCAAAATGAATGAATGAATGCTTTTTATCCATTTTTAACCCTGGGAAACAACACTCAACAGTGCAATGTAATTCATACAACTACGCAATAATGCGTGCACGCACATCCTCTACTACCCACGAGTATACAAAATATCACTAAATACTCTACAATAAATGATTTAAATGTATTATATATCATTTTGATCGAAATCATATATTAGTGAATTGCACATTATTATTATTAGTGAAATTTACTAGTTTTCTGTTCCCTGTAATTATTGGCATAATTTTTTGGTGTTTAGGTTTAGGATACAAGAATCTTCGTGCATTCTTTTCATATTCCTTTTTCTACGAGTAATCCACGTTTGAATTGTTGTATGCATTAGAGATAACTTCAATTCCTAAACTACAAGTAAAATGCATGTTGTAAAAAAAGTCATTTGGCTGGTCTAGTGGTACTGAAATGAAAGATATTTGTAAGTGAAATGTCACTTAACGAAAATATGAATTTTTATTGCGTTTCAGTTTAAATGCATGTATCTATAGAATTGGATCTATCTATATTTTAATGTTATACCTAACTGTCATAGTTTATTTAATTACAAGTGATTTCATTAGGCTATTGTCATTTCAATAACTTACCGATTTTCGAACATTTTCAGCTCTTTCCGTGCAAATTCAACTTCCTCCTCCCTGTCGGCGTTGATCATCTTTTCTTTAAGAAACTAAATTAAAATACACATGAAATATTAAAAGCTACAAAAAGTGATTAAATACTAACGTTCTTCAAAGGAGCAAAAATAAATAGTTGTTTACCTGATTATACCAGTAATCTTTCGCTCTTTCCATTTCTCCAAACTCACGATTAACTTTCTTTATTATCGCCTCTTTATTTTCTAGTTGTTCTAACAGCTCCTCCTCCCTGTTTAGATTGTTAGCCATCATGGATGGTCTTAGATGTTTATAAATCGGAAATTATATATTTTTTAAATTACTGTCATTATTTATTTGTTACAAATTATCTTTAAAATAACTATACGGTTCGTTAATAAAAATACCTTAATTACACCTTAACAATCAGTCTTATCACAACTAGTTGATCTAGAGAGAGAGTGGAGAGAGAGTTAGTCCTGTAGCACTTTTACGGTGGTGATTGAGAATTTTCCAGAAGACTAAATAAGATCATGACTTTGAATACGGTATTACTACATAATTACATGAACAGGTATGCTACTCACCGAAGATCATACATTACATAACCCGTTTTATTGTACAATCCTTTCATTTACATATCCTTTCCATACTAAAATTCTTATTCAATGAAATCCGTTTTACCTGGCTTTACTACAGAATGCACGAGGCATATCTTTGCAATGTAACGCTACCGGTTTTTCTGGAAACTTCATCTCTGCTCTCTGCTTGTGCTGCTAGATTTGTCTTGTAATTTCGACATTTCATCAGTAGCACTGAAATCATCAGCTGCAGAGTGAAAGTCGTAAAAAAATCCCAGATTGGAAAGTTTTTTAATCAGGTAAAATATTAATTATTTATCTACAATAGCAATTAATTTTAAGTAAATTATCTAGCCTGTCATAGTTTTGAGATAAAATATTGCGGCCGGACAGTCAACACATCACTACTGACTACCCGAGAATGTAGTTGGTGCTTGTGGGGTAAAGTGAAGCAAATGTTTTATGAGAGAAAATGAGAGACCATTGCATTTTCAGGGATAACGGATTAATTATCTTCAGAAAATTATTGATTAAAAAATTTATTACACGAATTGTATGGGGTTTCCATTATATGAACAGGTATTAAGTATATTAGTCAAGGAAGCCATAGGGTAGCATATTAATCAAGCAATAATGCATAAGATTAGCCAGAGAATGAAGAAGAGTTTCATGCAGTCTCAACACTTTTCCTTGATGCATATAAAATCTTTAATTAAAGCTTTTGTGGATTTCTTTTTAATTTAAGAAATTTAATTGGGCATTGAATCAGGGTTGAATAGCTGGTTGAGTGAAGAGTCGTTAATTTTTGCTGACTACCACCGTTCCGGCACACCAAAAAGAGTCACTCCAGCATAGCATATCATTAAATCATCATGCTGGCATATCAGATCACCGTTATTCTAGCACGCGGCACACTACCCCGCTAACTTCCAGTTCCAGCGTTTTAAGATGAAATCAAGATGCCTAAAATGCCGGCGTTCCCTATTTGCAAGTATAGCGCTTGATGTGGTAAAAGATGCCATATCGCTCACAAATAACATTTTGCGTTACGTATTTTACCAATAGCCCTTTAGCAGCGCTTTAAGAAAGTTATTATTAGGTGGCCAATCGGGCTGTACTGTAGTGTGCTGGAATTATGATGAGTGCTGGAATGACGGTAGTGGTATTGGCATTCTGTAGCTGTTCCGGAAAGCAATGACAGCGTCATGTATCCTTTCTGTGTGATTTTCGGATTCAGAGATGTGTTGCTTGGTTGCTGTACCAAGTACTACGACGACGGTACATAGGTACACCGCTACATTGCACTACCGCACCGGCTTGACTTCAAACTTGATCTCATCTCTCTGTTCGTTCTGTGTTGTTTCTTGTGTTGCTTGACTTGTCTTGTCATCTTGTCATTTTCATCAACTGCATTGAAATCATCAGCTGCAGAGTGAAAGTTACATCAAAAACCTCGAATTGGAAAATTTCTTGATCAGGTAAACTATAATTATTTAACGTTATTAACATCAAGTTTTCGTGAATTGCATAGTCTGTCATATTTTGGGAGTAAAATAGCGCAGTTGGGTACGTAACGTGTTGCCATTACTAGTAAGTAATTAGTGCTGCTGAGTGCTGGTGCAGTAAAGGTGAAAGCACATACTGCTATGATAATGTGGCATTTTCAGGGACAAAGGATTAACTTTCTGTAGAAAAATTTGCTGATTTATAATTGCTTGTGTAAAATGTATGGTTTTTTACTATCCGATCAGGTAGAAAAGCAAGTTAAGTCTAACACAAGCAAGAGGGTTGCATGTCAGTCAAGCATACGGAAATAATTATGTGCCATAATAATGAATTAACACTTTCATTAATGCGTGTCATATTTTTAATTAAAGGTTTAATGGTTCTATTGAATTCAAGAAAAAATGAGCATCAAGTCAGGGTTGAATAGCTAGTTAGTTTTTGCTGGAAAAACTCATTCGTCGGTTGATTTGAATGGAGCTAAAACAGAAAGTTGAAGTATTTTAATTCATTAACAGTCATCTTTTACATTGTGTGGGCGGTAAAAACTAGGAGACTAATTTAGAAAATATTTGACATGTTATGCAGTTGGATAAAAACAACACAGGAACCGGCTTCTCAATTCTCAAAATCCATAGCCTCACAGAAATTGATTGTTTAGAAGACTTGTGAATTGTCATCAAGTGAATAACCTAGTTTGACCTTGACCAAGGTTATCTATTCCATTCATTTTTTAAATTACTTATTAAGGGATGACTGGAAGCATTTTATTTCGGTAATTTTCGCTTAGGCAACTTTTTTTTCTATTTTACTCTTACAAGCAAACCAGGTAAGCTCTAAAACTGAAACTAAGCTTGCTAGTAGTCAATCTTTTTTGAAATTTGTACTTATTTGTGGTATTTAGTGTTAAGTCAGTCTGTAATCAGTAGTTAGTTTTATAGAAAGATCTACATACATTTACTAATTTAATTTAATCTTGTGTGATGTTTGTATGACTCATGATGAATTTTCCATGCTCTATGTTCAGTGTCAGTAGTATGCAATATGCATGAAGCATTTACTTTAACTATTTTGGGCAACATTTTATTGTGTATTGTGTTGTGGATTGGATGTGAACAGGCCGGCATACAAATAACTTATCTTAAATATTACACAAGAGTGGCAACAAAACACTTGATATTAAAGCATAAATGACAGAATAACGAATAGAAGCAATGCATTATTATATATCTTGCATTTGCATCCCAAGCCTTTCGCATGATTTATTTACTGGTGGGCGTTTCCGCATCAAACAACTCTTTTGATATCAGAGTGCTAAGACTTAAAATCTGGGTTTAAAAAATTTCCAAAAATTTTGTTGTGAATTGAGATATTAATTGTGAGTGTTCAATGGTTATTTTCTGGGTTTCAACTTCAACACAATTGGATTTGGAAAATTATTACAGTAGTAGCCACGGCTGTCATATAACAAGCAAGAAGGTCATTTTAAATTGTATAAGTGCCAAAAGTAATAAAGCACATAAAGTTGAAGGACTAGATAGAGATTATTGTAGTACTAATCTGTTATTATTCCAAACTCATCTTGAAAGTCACTTGTTTGTACTGTAAACTACTTGTATTTTGTTTTGTTCCATATTTTTTTGTGTAATTTACATTAAAATCAGACTACGAGTTAGCAGAGAAAGGGTTTTGACCGTTTTCTCTGTCTTGTATTATCTTATCTACATAGAAAATATTTTTATTTTATCGTACAAAAAGTCGGTTTGCTCTATTTTCATATGCAGAGAGAGGCCTTTACGTGTTGCATTGCTCTTAACACTTTCTGACATTGCTTCCAATAATTTGATAAGAAAAATACATGATTTTTTTGTTAGTGTGTGTGTGTGTGTTTGCTATCACATCAAAACAAGCATGATAAAGTAGAAATATTCCATCCAGATAAGAGTTATTCAATGATTTTAACGTTTTTGCTGGATTGCATTTTGTACTATCAGTTTCTTCCAATATGAAGGTCTACTACTCATATCTGAACTGAAAGTATAAAACTAAATGTTCTTTTTTTCGTTGACAGCAATTGCTTTGTAAGGAGCGGTAGGAAGGTTTTCATAGTTCAGCATTCGTCCAGATTTAAATTCACTCCGAATTCTTGGATAATCAGAAATCTTCACAAAATGGATATGTCGGATCGGATATCGGTGAAACCCTCGGCTACGTTTCCGTCATGGGCGTGCGTCAACGAGCCAACGTAAGTTACTCTGACTTGACCAAATTATAATTTCAAATATTCTAAGCTTAATTGAAATTAATATTTTCATAACTTTTTTTGTTTGTAACACAGTGTGCTCCCATGCACTAATCTTGAGTCTGATAAAAAATTGTATGACGCACTGGTCCTAGTCGGTCCTAAACCCACTTCGATTTGCTCGGATCCCTTTGATTTGCTCCTCGTAAAGATGTCCAAGGTAATTTTACGCATTTACATGGATGCTTTAGAAGTTGTTTGAAATGTGTAATATAAATATGTATACATGTTTTATATCATAATTTTTCCATCTGTGTATTTTGCGGCAGATTGACGCAGCAGTGAAAGAAGAGGGATGTGTAATTCCTTGTGAGGATGCACCTGGCCACCGTCTTATTTATTCTCCTACAGGCGCCATCGATATTGAATATGATGATGTCCGGAAGATTAAAGAAGCTGCTAAAAGAGGAATTAAGCGGTAAAATTAGTTATCATGTACTGTTAGTTACTGGTTAAACCAATTAGTAATTAATTATGTGTTAATGTATTATGTAGCGCTATTGATGCTGGAGCCAAAGCTCCCCTTTTGCGTATTGATGGAGGTAACTACTTCAGTCACGAGAGATTAGTAGGTATACTCGGCGCCTTGGAACAAGCTTATGAGGTTTGAACTACTATATGCTTTATGTTTAATTCATTGGATGATTCTAATTACTCATCTTTATTGTGTATGCAGCCTTTGCAATATCGCGAAGATCTGAAAAGAAAACAAGGAAAACTTAAGGCAATCGGATACTGGGGAGAGGACCCAGAACAAACCCATAAGCTTTGCAGATTGGCACAAGCCTTATCTGCTGGACTGTAAGTTTTCTCTTGTCAAAAATTGTTGACTACTCAAAGTTAGATTATTATGAAATTGCAATGTTATCTTTTTATTTATTAGTTTAGTAGCTCGGGATATCGGAGGTGGGGATCCCGAAAGGATGTAAGTTTATAGCATCTCAATAAGCTCATTGTATTTAATTCACGTAATGAAGATTATATCGTACTTACTGTCACACTCTTACTCTGTATATATCAGGGCACCACCCAAGTTCGCTAAGTACATCACGGACTTATTTATGAGTAGCGTGGTCACCACCAGGGTCATCGATGATGAAAAGGAATTAAATAAGGAATTCCCCCTCTTCGCAGCTGTTAATCGGGCAGCAAGTGGTATGTGGTTGGATGAAGCAATGTGCGCAATGAACTGTATTTACCGTAATGTTTGTTGCTAAGTTGTAAATTACTTTTCTAGTTATCCCAAGACACCGGGGATGCGTCATTATTTTGAATTACGATGGAGAGAAGCATAATGAGGAGAAAAAGAACATCTACCTGATTGGAAAAGGAATCACCTACGACACTGTAAGATTTGCTAATCTGACGACCAAGTATAAGTATTTTTATAAGTATTTGATTTAAAGCTGAATATATTTTCATAATTTGCATTTAAAGGGCGGTGCTGATATCAAAGCTGGAGGAGTTATGGCCGGTATGTCACGTGACAAGTGCGGTGCTGCTGCGGTGGCTGGATTTTTTCAGGTATATTTTTTGTGTTTCATTACGATTTTGTGACTCGTTTTGTTATGATAAAAAATTAAGGGTGTATTTTTTGCGTAATTTCTTAGGTCCTGCGTCTTTTGAAACCTGCCAACATTCGTGTTGTTGGTATTCTGTGCGTGGCTCGCAATAGCGTCGGAGAAAATTGCTACGTGGCAGATGAAGTTATCACAAGCCGTGCGGGTTTGCGGGTCCGGATCGGAAACACTGATGCTGAGGGTCGTATGGTCATGACTGACCCGTTGTGCTGGGTACATATACATATCTGATAAACATGGAATAATTTTAGCCAAAACACTGTGTCTGTGTTAAATCATCACTTCGGTTGTTTGTTTTCAGGCAAAGGAGGATGCACTCAAGTATCCTAACTCCCATTTAATGACGATCGCCACTTTGACTGGTCATGCTTGCTTGGCGCTAGGGCCATACACGGTAAGTTAATGATAGATAATTATTTGTAGAACCTATACATACGCTTAATATGTATATCCGTGATTACTATTCTTTGCATGATTTAGGGCGTTGTGGATAACTATCCAGCTAAGAAAGAGGGATTCTCCCAAAAGATACAGAAAGCCGGAGAAGCGGTGGGAGATATGATAGACATCAGCTCAATGCGTCCTGAGGACTTCAAGTTCTCTAGAAGTAATTTAATTAATTTTGTTGTACTTTGATTTTGTGTTACTGGAACCTTGATACATTATATTAACTTGTCTTAGGCACTGGAGTTGGTGAGGACCTGCTTCAATGCAACAATGCTGCGTCATCAAGGACTCCACGTGGTCATCAGGTAATCGCAGCTGAAAATAATAGAAATTATTCAGACACATTTAAATTCTGCCTACTCACTTCTCTGTATTACTTTTTTTCCATAGTTCCCGGCAGCCTTCATGATGGAAGCCGCTGGCATTGGAAAGTATGGCGAGCTTATTAAAACTCCGTTGAAGTACACTCACTTCGATATTGCTGGTGCATCTGGAGAAGTCCCAGATACTCCCACTGGAGTACCAATCTTGGCTCTCGCTAAGTATTTCTTCGGGGACCAGTATCAATTCTAATTCCAAATCAATGTCAAGACTGTTGTCCTCCATCTATGCATTCTATTTGGTTTCTACTCAAAATCGTCGTTCTATTCACTTTAAAATGTGATAGTAAAAGTGATATATGTTCAGCCAATCATAAACCATATTTTTAAAATTGTAAAATCTGATGAATAAAGTCATAAGTTCTGCCATTTAAATAATGATACCAGGTCTAATTTATTTTTAAAGGTAAAACTTAAAATTCACCTTCATTCTTTCATAAGCTCACAAGAAAAATTTATTAGATTGCATATCGCTGCTGTAGTTTTTTAGGGACGAATCTACAAATGTGTATCGTTTTTAAAAGGCGTAACTGCAAACCTACATGGTTTTTGAAAGGCGAAACTGCAAACCTGTATTGTTTTGTAAAGCCGTATCTGCTTTGGTAGATTTGATTTTTAAAAGACGTATCTGCATACATGGGGCTATCTGAGATTTTATAACCATAAAATTCAGCATAAAATTCCGCACATTTTGATGTGTCATACTCTGATGGTCTTTGTCATTATTACACTAC
>JAQFZG010001730.1:0-19544 GCA_034695465.1 Entomobrya nicoleti
GTGATCGCTCTTTTCCCCTGAACCCTTTTTTTCCTGATCGCTGTTTTACCCTGATCGCTCTTTTCCACACAATCGAAGAAGGTCCTTGGAAATGAGCTGTTATTTGGGTCAGCTCAGTTTAATAAGAAGGGGAAAGGAGACGTTTGCAGAGTGTAGTTTTCGGTGCAGAATGATTAACTGAACAACGAAGTATCATTATAGATTACAAGCTTCGCTGACTTTTACTGTTATTACGGCAGTTGTAGTCAACTACGACGGAAATCCCACCTCCTTTTGGGGCATCGTTGATTTTTTCCTGTTTATTACGTCATATAGTGCTTTGGGATACGATAACAGGTAGACTATGCAAACATGTTGCAAGCGCTCTACGCACACAGAAACAAGGCCTTTAGGTAATATATGAGCTTATGATAAACAAATACACATACATACATATGTCTATAAGTAAATGGTACATTTGGCAAAAGTAAAAAGAGAAAGGTAGTCTACCTGAGTTCAGTTTACCGTTACACAACGATTCTGGTTATTTGAAAATGCATGTTTACTCGTACATTGAGATTCTAACTAAATTCGTTGAAACCCACGTCAGTCTTTCGACAGTTTTATGCAAATGTTGGAAAGTAAATCAACTCACAAAAACATTACTTGATAGTTATTCCCTTTAAAATGTGGAAAATAAAAGTATTCTCTGTTTGACCTTTCAATAGTCTATAAGACTTTTAGTCCTGTAATGGATTCGAGGAATACATTGCTCACAGCAAAGTTAATTTTAGATTCCGTTTGTTTTGTGTATTCATCTGACGACCTTGCATACGTCAACATGATTAAAGTTCATTTTCATTGTGCAACATGAGCGCAATTCTATACAAAACCGATCAAGAAGACAGTGGAGGGTAGAGTCAAAATTGAATAAATTAAATTCTTTCTGTCAATCTTTAGACCAATTTCATTGAAGTCTCATACAGACGGTTGCAATTTCAAAAAAAGCTTTGCCTTCTGCGTGGGAGGTCATTTTTATAAACGACAAGAAACGGATTTAGCTACAAAACACAAATCACAAACAAAATACATTATAACTTGCATGCATAGAACACTTCACGACTTATACAACAAAACATGCTACCAATAAAGAGAACTTTGATAATAATGGTAGCCATGAAAAAGAAATGAGCAAGCATTTGATCATTCCATTCTGCTTTCAATGTCAATGAAACACTTGAACTTTCAGCAGACAGGAACGAGACAGACAAATGGATAGAATGGAAGGCTTAAAATTAGTTACTGGAACTTTTAGTAGGCATTTTACCATTGTTGAATTGACATGACTATTGCATTGCACGTTATGCGCAGTATTAAGCCAGCTATTTTAAGAGACCATGCAAACGTCGTATTAAATCTATTTAAAAAGGGAAAAGAAAAGCAAAAATGTTTTGCACGAAAAGTCTTCCAAATTCGATATAAACTTAGTAGTTACCCATTATTGTATACATATTCCCAAGATCTAACGAGCCGACCAGTTGTTCTATTGAAAATGAGAGTTTTTTTTGTTCTCTTAAGGAAAAAAAGGCCGCATAAACGAACAGACCACATCGACTACATAGCAAGTGTAGTGGTCGTGGTCAGTCACTGCCACAACCACTGCTCATCATTTGGAAAACGGGAAAACACATTTCCATTGCCTTGTATATTTTTCCTTGGCTTTCAAAGAGCACATGGCTTTGCTTGGCTATGCTATTATTATTATTCTTTTTTTTTTTCCTTCCTCTTTTCCGATGTGTTACATTAAACATTCTTCCCGTCTCTGCATCTATCCTTGTTTTTCTCTGCAGGCTATTTGTATTTTCTCCTTTTCTTTACTTCTCCCTCTGTAATTTTAAGATTTACTTCTGTCTGTACCAATGCTATGATTCTACTCTCTACTTACTTTCCTTGTCGGAGTTCATTTATTGTTGACTAGAAACGCGTTTTCATCATTTGCCAAGTTTCCTGTACTATACTGTTAATATGGTCTCTTGTTGTTATTTCACGTATGTTGTATGTATACGTTCACGGTGCGATGTGTATTTAAGCAAGGTAGGCGAGTATATAATGGACATTGATAACGTATAGCATAATACACAAACGAGGTAAACATTAAGACAGAGTCTTGCAGCAGGGAAAGTGAAAAAGTTTGTTTTCTCTCTTACTTTATGCTTTTCCAGTCGTTCTTTTTGCTGTGAGGATACCTTATTTTTTCTTTCTATTTTTTCCCTGGAACTTCTTTATATAAAACATGGTAAGAATAGATATACAGATAAGCAGAATATAAATGTTCCCAAGAACAAAACTTGAGTTGAGTTGTAGTTGAAGGTTCTTTGTAATTTACGGTGGCACGTGACTATCCTTTTATTTCCTTTCTTTCTGCCTTTTGATATATTATGGAGTAATGTTTTAAATTAGTACAGTAATAATGTAATTGTATATTTTCCTCCTTAGAGAAGACAAAACGAAAGCGCATACATAAGAAACAGCTGGAGACTATTTACAACGAAGAAAGGTAGTCGGTAGACGAATGGGAAAGTTTCTCATAATTAATATCAACCAAGTCATGAATGAAGAATGGGAAAATGAACAAATTCGTGGAAATGCACGATCTGTAGACATTAAATAAGAATTTAAATATACACGTGGCAGTATTAAGTAATCCTAAATTCGAAATGACTTTGCGTGCATTCTCAGAAGTATACAGTTTTGGAAATGCATTTAATTTCTGTTCATTATGTAAATTGTTTCCTTTATAAATACTCAATGTACATTTACAACTGACTCACACGTTGCAATTTGCAGCGAGCTTTGTATAATGACATGCATCAGTTACTTTTAATAATAACAGATATTTGATTTATAAAAGCAAGAGAAAGTTCGTGACTCGCCTTTAGTACACTCAAGATTTGCAATTAGTACAAAATTAAAATCACAGAAACGAATGAAAAACTTCATAAACCAACAACGAAACTCGAACAACAAACAGTTCCTCAGCAAAAAGTTTGTTGAGATCATTGACACTATGCGGTGTATATATGTATATGTTAGACGTGGGTGGATCTAATGTCAAAGTCAAAATGCATGGAGAAGAGGGCAATAGCCCACGGCGTAGATTGTTAAAAAAGAGTTATACCACACTAAAACCTTGTCGTCCCTAAACAATAGGCACTGTTCTATTCTTCTATTGTTAAAACACAGTTATTAGTTTTTTGGTTGGAGACTAGAAACCGCAAAGAAAAAATTGAAAGTTTACCCAGAGCCAGTTTACTAGTATCTAGGTAGTCCCTATTACACTCATCATTTTGTTCCAATCAACCACCAAAATCGGTGATGCGAATCAACGCTAACTATCTCACCTTTTCTGTAGAAATTATTAGAAATCTGTAGTAGGCCTCCCAGAACATCACTGCGGATTGCGAATGACTTTCATTTTGAGGGAACCGCTAAAGTGATCAGGGTTTATAGACAGCCTGTTTTATAGAGAAACGGTAACGGTACGCCAAAAAAAAGTCGCAAAAGCAGAACGCTTGTTTTCTTCATTGCTGATACCATCACCATAAAAAGTGATTTTAGGCTTATGCCTTCTACATCAAATGTAAAAAGGTGAAAAACAGGAATCATATGGGAGTAGACGCTTTTTCCTTTCTTCCCTTTCTATCCTGACTGTCAGAGAGGTGGATAGGGACAATAACAAAGGATTGTTAATGCTACGATGGTTTCAGTTGAATTATTTTACTGGTAGTACCTACCTTTCTTGCTTGCTTGTATGGAATTAAAAATTGAATTCTATTGTTCACTTCAATTCATTCTTGTCTTTGTGGTTTAGTAGTAATAGCAGTGAACCATCTTTCTATGCTCCATGCTTGCTGCTATATTGAATTAAGTAATTGCACTGAAGAAATGAATCGAAAGTGGAATGGTTTAAGTTTTCTGCTCTCTCATTGCCTTTTCTTTTCTCTTTTCTCTTTTCATTCATTCAATTATCGTTTGCTCCTTTCCAACCCAAAAAGAAAGAAGAACTGGCAGCAAACTGTTTTTTCATCCAATTCGCCACAAAAAAGGAAAAGTTGGAGACTTAAGAAAATGATGGTAAAAAAGGCATAACATGAGTTAGACTTTCTGCTTTGAGGGAATGTGTCTAAATACTAGGAAGTGCAAAAGAGAAAAAGAACTCGTGAATTGGAAAATTTTAACGTTCGTTCGTACTTTTTGCTTTGGCGTAAAAATACGGGAGGCTATGTTCTGTGTTACGAGTGAGCATAAAAGAAAGTTTTTATATTTACTGACTGCGAGCAACTCGGAGTTAGAACTAAATTCTGTTTTCTACTTAAAATAGATATATTCTTATTATCTTATTACTATTATATATTGCCAGTATAAGCTTGCCATTTTATATGTGAATAAGTTTGTCAATATTCTTTTGCATTTTGCTTGTCAACACAACACATAGCGGTACCTGCAATACATAGTTTGACATCTTATATAAACAAACACACTATGATTGTTTTCTATCCCTATGAATTTAAAGAATTTGGAGTTCATTACAAGTTGACTCAATTATACATTTCAATTTTTTCTTTTGACATACTACAACCACGTACTACCGTATGTAGAATATATGATTTCTGGCATAAAATATTTGTTTTCACTTACAACATAGCACGGGAAATAACATCACAATTACTGGGATAAGTTTTAATCGAATCATATTTTGTTGTCCATTACCTGCAAACAAAAAAAAACAGAAAATTACAACATTGCTTCTCAATTTGGAATACTGTATAATTATGATCTTATTCTAATGACAAAATTTAACTTCAGAACATATTGAAACCCGTTAGTCCTCCATTACATACATTGTGTTTAATTTTCCATTTCATAATTTGAAACTTTGCATAAGCCCTTCATTTTAAATACTAAAACATACGAGCTGAGTGCACAGTTGCGCAAGTAAAGTGAAAGTTCGTTAAAATATTAAATAGTCGATGTGAGAAGTAGCATTTGCCATTAAATCGGTCTCATTTCATGCATAGTTATCAAACTTTAATCATACTGATTACATTAATGAGACAGCTGAGTAGTGGATATGACATGCCGCAGGTTGTGTAACATGAGATAGCTGTACCATCAATAACGAGGCCTTCCTTGGATGAATGACAATCAACTCTTAAAAATACAATGTTCATGACTTGTTAGCTTGCTAGTTAGCAATGTTATGATATTAACCAAGGTCACACGTGACGTTTTATTGCCAAATTAATGCAACAGTAAATGGGACGACAGGAAGGACAAAACAAAAATCCCTGTAGAAATTGAATATTTTTGCATCGTAAAATAGCCCAGCTACTTTGTTACATAAACGGAAAAAGTTTGTTTACACACACTTTGTTGCATTCTGTCATAGCTAAACAGTAATTTCTCTCTGTCGAGCTGAGGAACACGGCTACGCCAATTACATTTTTATAAGAGAAGGATTAATGAATCTTTAATGTGGCGCAGTTTGTCGTTTGTGAAAAATAATAGGAACAACTGGAACAAGGAACAACTACGCTAGTTGTGGTGGTTATACATGTGGACATGATTGTAGGTTCAAATATGCATATAAAAGAATTTACGTAGGCTCTGAAGTAAGTAAAAAGATAATAAACCAGAAATAACAATATCTCGCAAGTAATAAAAAACTTCTGTGATAGTTGCTAAACTCTTTTGTATACCTCTTAAAAATGAGGAACTTGTCTGACCGCATTTCGCGAGCCTGTTTATCTTACTCCTGTTTTAATGAATTGCAAACGACAGAAGGGAGGAACATCAATTTAGAAAAAAGAGAAGGAGAAAGCAATTTGAGTATTGTCATTTGTTTGTGCAAAGTAAAGCGAATACTGATAAGTAATGTTACATAAAAGCTTGATGATGATAATAATGATGGCGACATGTAATATAGGTAACTGGAGCTTAATATTTGTGTAGGAGGTGGTGTGATGGTGGTATCGCATGGTATATATATGGCTTGGTTTATGGTCTTTTGTTGTTGATAAATGAATGAAAGTAATGAAGTCAGGTAAAGTGACATTCATCCACCAATACTCAGATGGATTATTTGTGTAAAAGTAAAGGTAGATCGTGTGTTCTGAGAATTATTTTTGTTGGTTTGAAAGAAGATTATTATTGCTATTTTTGGGTGACAAACAATGCTGGGCTGGCATGTGAAGGTTGGTTGAGTTTGTGTGAGAGAAACTGATGTCGTTGTTGTCGTCGTCGTTCTTATTCTTCCTTACTTTAGATAGGATACAATGGATTTCCAAAACTTGCGCTGAATTCAATTAAATTCCTTTGTTGTGTGACAAACTTTTCCTTATCATCACGTCATCATGCTAGTGTGTGCTATTTTGAGTTTTAGGACAAAATCCACTGATCATTTTAGCCAGTATACACAAAAACATCTCTCCTTCCTCTCTCCTACTCTCTTTTGATGAAACACGTCTAATTCTGTATTTTGGTACAATTTTATAGAAATACAATATGCACACACAGTTATTATGTACACACACTGACACATCATTTTGGATTGTGGGTATATCGATTGAAAAAGTTGGCAAACGATCCATTCCATGAGCCAGCAAGAACTCACTCTACAGTACTCTATGTGCTGGCTAAGGGTAGTGGACTGATTTTCTATTTAGGTATCTCCCACTTTCTCTGTGTAAACAAAGTATTTTTTTTCTCTTCATATTTCGTCAGATACGACCACACATACACACTACACGACAAACATGCATGTAGGTACCGACATTGTAGAAATGTATTTTTATCTTATCCTATTTTGTGGTGAACGCAAAAGCTGAATGCTCAATAATATTGTATTGTTGTGCTACATGGTTATTCATACATATGTACATTATATTTCAGGGATTGTACATAGTGCAAGCTTATTTTGTCGGGAAGAAACGATAGAGGAAATAATCGACGGCTCAGCACGTGATCGGTGTAATAACGCTTCAATTCAATTTGCTCTAATAATCTCGGCAACGAATAACGATCACGTAACTATCACGCCATGTCTCCTTCCCCTTCTTGTCTGTCCAACTACTCATGTATCCGAGAGCAAAATAGAAAGAGAAATGGTTCTAAGAAACGGGAGAAAGAGAATTAAAGTGAAACCATACAAAAGTATACATCCCATATCCGATTGTAGCCCAGTGTATATTCGCATTTACAAATAGGAATACATATTTTTTCAATAAAAATTGTGAAAAATATGCGGTTTTGCTGTATGTTTTTGTGGGGATGGGGATGTTATTGTGTGGGCGCGCTTGTCAGCGTTATTAGATATACCTACCCGACGACAGACCACCACCTTATTTCACTTTCACGTGGGAACGTAAAAAATATATAGACGTACAGTCCCTTCCCCTTCTGTTGTTTAAGGAAACTTCCCTGAGTTGTGCATACATGCATGTGTTGGTGAATATTAGAATACACAGGCATGTATGCACAACTCAGGGAAGTTTCCTTAAACAGCAGAAGAGGAAGGGACTATACCGTACTCGACAAATACATGCATATATATGTATATCTGAATACGTTGGTGTATATTTTGGAAGAAGCGGGATGCTTTATGGGATGCCAAGTCAAATTGTGTTCTTTTTCTTTTCACTGGCTTGGACTACTTAGAGAAGAAATTGTAATATTTACATAAGATACATAATGCATACATGTAAAGTGATGTATCAAGAAACCGAGAATAATTTACATTCAGAGAAAGTCCATTAATGTTTCATAATGCCGGAATGTAACACACAAAACAAACAGCAAATATTGTTAGCCAATGTGAATGAACATAGTGACTTTGTAAAGCATATTATGTACCTTTATACAGCGAGCGTAATGGTAATAATATGCTAATCCATGCACAATGGTGACAGGAACGAACGTCACATATTAATCTATTTCATTATTAGACTGTCGTAGTGTTTTGATTTGATTTTAGCATAAAATAATAAAACTGTGTTATAATCGGTTATCCTATATGGGGGGATACGCACAAGAATAAAATTTCATTCATTTTGTGTCATTCTTTGTTAATTGGCTTTCTTTTCTATTTATTATGGTCTCACTTGAATACCTCTCATAACTTGACAAATGGGGATTTGAGCATGGTTTTGATCAAACAACCAAGACAATGTTTGAAGGACACTTGCATGCCTTTTTAATAATCACTAATTAGGAATACATTCATAACAAAAAGCCTACTACTAACTCCCTTGATCCTCGTGTTTAAACTTTAAAAAATTCTAATTAATTCGTCTCTCCTTAAAATAATTATGCAACTTTGTGTGATTTTAACTTCATGTTATGATGTCAGAGATTATGTGAAATCACAATTTGCGTTAATTCTGTAAATGAAAGAAGAATTCTTGAAAGTAACTAACATAACACGGTTCATTGAATATGTATGCCAATTTCACAACATAAGTTACTTGCTGTAACTGGAAATGCGGAATGTAATCTAATAAACTAAAGTACAAAAAGCACCGTAGCAAACATTATCGCTTTGGGAAATGCTGGTACAATGTGTACATAGCTAATGGGAAATTTCTCCAGAGAATTTAAATTATAACAATAGCAGTAGTTTTTATTACACAGATTCACTTTTCTGTTTTTGAGTGTTTCGAGCATTTTACATTGTTTTTAGTTACTTTATAACATTTTTTTAGTTCCAAGAAAAGATTTCTAACAAAGTTACTACGAAAATTACAATCTACATTTTTGGCATTGCAGTACTAATGGCCAGTAGATTAATCCATGCACAAAAGGATACACAGATTAAAGTAAGGATCTAACTAGCCTTGAGCATTAGTACCATCTATATATATGCATATTTCCCACGGCTCTTTTAACCTTAAAATGCCAGCTTCCTCATCAGTGAATTTGCTTGAACTCCCAGTGGTACTTGACATAACTCATTTCAAATCACAAACGTAAGGTTATCGTTTTCCCTTCTTTTCATCTGCACTCTTTCACATGAGTGGTTGTAAATGGGTCAAGCTTGGTATCCCCTGAATAAATAAATAAACATTAAATTTGTGCTACTCATTCTCCAAGTCAATGTGCCATATTGACTGCAAGAGCACACAAGTCAAGTTGTTAATTCCTAATTCGCTAACCTTATTCTACACAGTAAACTGCACAAGCGAAGGCCGCACCCTACTTTTCACCAACTCTGTAGAAAAGCTGCAGCAATTTGAAATCTGCAGGGTGAAACTGAAGTAAAACAAAAATATAACGATTTTCAAATGTCCTCACACACAACCTTCGGGTTACGGATGCTGCTGCTGCACATAGTGACATTCTTGTTGATTTCAAACTCAGCATAAATATGAAATTGTGCCATTATTATCATGGTCCTGCTCAGTTCACCATGCATACATATTCCTGTAAGGGATTACCACACACCTTACTTGTGTAGCACACTAAAAAGGAAGCCGAAAGCTGGTTCGACCAACCATATATCATCCTCCCGAAACCCACGAAATCGCATAGAAATTTGGTTTACTCTTGCTTCTCTGATTCTTGGAATATGCTAAAAAAACAAGCAATGAGTATATGTGCATGTGTGAGCATGTAACGTCACTTTCACAGCTAAACAGGCATTTTACACATACGTAGTACATGAATGAGTATGGCATGCATAACAAATTGCCATAAAGCTTATCCTATATTTTCGCAGGAATTTGTTAACCCACACATAAAAGTGCAAAATAATAATATTATGTTTTGTAGCTGCTGATCAATCAGAGTTCTCTGTGAGTGAGTTGTATTTTGTATATGAATTCATGTGATATTACCGTGTTTATATCCTGTGTTGCTCTACCAAAAATAAAAATCCATCAACTTTAGCTTTTCCCTTTTTTTACATAAGCCATTGTCATTCTTATTGGTTTTACACATCTCAAAAGTCCCAAATACTCCGAAAAGATATATTTAATAGTATATCCATGTATGTCGTCATACTTTAAAAGGCAAAATCTTTGTTATTTGGCAGTAAAGTAATCTCGTGAAAAAACATCCAGCTAGCAAAACGCAACGCATTACTTTTACAACTACATACAATTTATGTTATACATAATATAAAGTGTAAAAAGGCTTGAAGCTTTACTCTTCCATGAGAAATTTCACACAAGCAGCAGGTGTGCTTATTTTGGCTTAGTCCACCACCACCACCATCCAAAGCCTTTACTGTAAGTTGCAAGTACTTGCGATTTTCCATTTTGCACATTTCTATTTTCATTTTTGACTACAACTACCTTCATTGCAACCATCATGAAGAGTTTAACGAAAGACGGACAAAAAAGGAGAACAAATATGTTTCTTATGAAAGCAATGGTGGCTGGTGAAAGGTTAGCTTGGATAAGAGTAAGTACTATGGATGCAGTCACCAAAAGCTGAATTCTGCCTAATGCTCAATTTTTTCGTATTTTCTTACTTTCTCACAAGAAAAGCAATAGAAAGAGCTAGTTTTTTTTACCTAAGCTAAACTCATACTCTTTTCTACAACACAAGACATGTGCCAGTGTAGTGGTCGTACGAAGTGAAATCCTAAATCAAATCTTTTTTACTTGAGCGAATCCCCTGTCTTTTGCAAAGACGACCGCTCGCTGGCATACTTGTATGAGCCACTCACTAGCTATACCAAACCAGCAAGTAAAACTCAATGCCATTGTCATACATACATATATTCAATACGAAAATAAAGAGAAAAAGATACAAACGTGCACAAAACTTGCTCACAGCCAAATATCCAAACCGCATGGTATGCTGTGGCTGAGCTTTTCCCACAGTCCAAAGTTCGAGATGTCCTTACACACTTTTGTTAAACGACACAATGTTAATTTCTTTCTGTTGCTTTCTCTAAACACCACCTACCTATTCCAGTCAGTACCCAGATGTATACATTTGTGTGTCTCCTTTCATCTCCTTCTATCGTTGCGGATATCAATGCACAATCTTTTCAAGTGATTGTGGTAGGTGTAAGTGCGAGAAGGATAAAAGACTAAACTGTAACAAAGACACAAAGAGATATTACTATCGTTTCATCTTCATCCCAAAACCAAACCACTGTTGTGAGATGAGAATTCCTCTGAAAAATTATCCATCTTGATTATCTGCTCCCACGTAAACGTACCACGTACTTACGTACATGCTAATGTATGTACATAAAATATACATACATCACACACATATCATCATACTTTGATACAAGAAAAACCTATTTTGAAGGAGATTGTTAAACAATCTTTACAAAATAACATGTTTGCTTGTCGTATAGCAAAGAAGTAGAGCATAGAGGGTAGTGGCAGCAGTGCCATTGTGGTATAGAAAAGAGACAAAAGAACAACTACACTAGAAGAGCAATTGAAGCAAATAACGATCAAAAGACTCGTTTCTTCTCTCAGCTCAGCTCTCTTCTACAAGAAAAGTGGAAAAACAAGACATTATTGAAAAAGACGATGATATTACTGTGGAATGCTAGAGTCTCACGGTGCAAGCAAATAGTAGCCTATTGTGTGTTCTTCTCTTTCCATCTTTATCCCTTTTCTCTCAGAGAGACAAATCTTAAAATGGGCTATCGATTGAAAAAAAGTTGGAAGATGTATGAGTCTTTTGTTTATGTGTGTGTAGTTGTGTGTACATAATTATACCTATATATGTGGGTTTTATGCAGTTTTTACGCAGCAAGAGAATAAAAAAGACTTTAAACCAGGTGCCAGCCCCAATTTCGATCGCTCCCTAAGGTCTCATTGTCACTCGTATCATTCATGCTGTTGTGAGAATGTTATGGATGGCCCACAAACACACAGCCATACTTAAAGGAAAACTATGAAGAAGAAATACTGGCGTATTCTGGTATTTTTTCTTGAATGCCAAGAAAAAGTAAAGAAATACACACATGTGTGTGGAATATAGAATTCCATTCTTCATCTTGCTTTCCTTTTTTTAAACTCAAAACAAGTCACACTCACACAACAGACAGCATACACAAAACACAAATACCTTTAAATTTGATAGCCCAGAAGTAATAGGGGTAGTAAAAATCTACAACAGCCAGTGATACTGACACTAAAAACGTATTTCATGGATGTCAACAAAAGTCTGTGAATGCTTGATGATGATGCTGTAGTGGTCCTTTTCTTAAATATATAGCCTACGTGTATACAATAAATATGTATATATGGATTTTATTCCAGTTTGTATTACAATATAACATTTCCTGTGTATATATTTGCATGAGAAATGTAGTTATACATATACGCATAAAAAATAAGAACGATGACGATAGTAGTTATATATTGTACTGGCATTATTTTTATACTTTCCGTTATCCTCCGGAGGAAAGGGGTCCACACTGACTTGACTACTGACAGTGCAGATTCATAACTCAGCGGTGGAGGTGGTGGATGCACAATGTTTACTAAACAGTTGCAAAAACCTACTAAAGCTTTTCATCTCATAGTTTGAAGTATAGGATGAGGAAAAACAAGAAGAAATGGAGGAGGAATTACCCAAGCCCCACTGCTACTGCTACAACCACACCGCCAATCTTATCAGGCATTGTGAAAGAGGAAAAGGGTGAAAACGATAAAGAAGAGAAAAGGCAAGAAAGCTCGATGCATCAAGAATAAATGTGTTATAGATACTCGCAATAAATCATGACAAGCTCTCACACACACAACACACAACTCCTTTACCGCGTGAAACGGATCTCTAAGAGACGAGACCACACATAGACACCACTACTTGTTCTGCCAGCAACACTAGAAACGATGCCACCATCACCTCTGTATATATATTTATGCTTATATATGTACACAATACAGTACACAAACTACAAACACATTATAATGCGAGTGCATTATTCCCAACTTCCATTCTAAAAGATGTAGAAAATTCAATATATAAACATGCATTTTATGCTTTTAAAAGAACAAGTTTTCTCCCGTCTTTTCCGTCATAGAAAGTAGAACGTAGTAGAAGAACAGAGCAAAACGAGGATGTTAACCATCAAGCCAAGCCAGCCAACTTTCATGTTTGCTCCAATGAAATCCACTTTCAGAGTTATTTCAAAATTGGGAGAGGGGGCGATGAACAGAGGAAAATAACGAGAGAATTTCCTTTGGTATTCAGATATACGTTAGTATATGCATACTTGCATGATAATAGGAGGAAGTAAAGGGTTAATTCAAGAAACTTTACGGAGAAAAAGTGGTAATGTGTGTGGGTAGTGTTGATATGTTATGTGTACTAAACAAGTGAATGGTTAGGCTTTTTGCATGATTTCGCAATGCCACAACCACTACTCTCACTCAGGCACAGTGGCACTTTCACCGTAGGCTAAAAGAACTGGAAAAGAGGGAGAGGGAACTAGCCAGGCATAAAACAAGATATGTCTACAGATACATTGATTTTGTGACAAACTTTTATCATTCCCAGTCTTGTAATAGACTAGCTGCGTCTCTGCGGCCGCTACTTTCTCTTCGTTCTCTGATGATGATATTTTCTGGTGTGTGGTGTGCATGCAAAAAAAAGTTGGTTATTTTGAGTAACTGGAGAGCAAAATAGATATTTACACCATGTTTATCATCATCACGTGTACATACATACAAGTTAACAAAAAATACTTGATAGTGTTGGTATTTACATAAAATACACCGAATTGAGCACAGTGACGTCAGCAGTGTTTTACTTTTTTAATTTCCTTGCAGCAATGATGTTGTACCTTCTTCACTGAGAAATAAGAAGACAGAGACAACATTGGTTTTAGAAGTACTTTTTCGCTTTGAAAATGTTTTGGTTAACTTTTTCAAATGCTACAAAAACATAATTATTTGTTGATCCTTTTGTTTACGCTGATGACAATAATATCTATAAATACCTTACATACAATAGAAGGGATTTTTAAGATGGTTGCTGCTGTAAACACAAAACCCGGAGATGTTGACATTTGAAACTTTTACTACTTTAAAAAGTCTCAAAATAAATATTGATAGCTCGTAACATTAGAGAAACACGCGAGAAAAACTTGTTAATTTTAATTCGCAGATCCGCCCTTAAATGTCAAGCCAAAGCTGTAAACCAGATAGCCTAAAGCCGTGAACTGAATAATAAAAAAAAGAAATATAAATACGAGTATATGTACTCACGTATGTACTCTAAAGAAAAAGAAATATGATTATCGATATTAATAAGAAAATAAATATGAGCATAATAACGAACAAAGTACCAATGAGAAATGGTTCACGATTCATATAAAACTATGTATGAAATTTTGAAATTGTTTTCAGAAAATTCATTTCATGATACGTGATGGGAAACATGATGAGCTATTTAATGCCTATGTGTACTACCTAACAGCCCTACCACTATTATAAAATTACCAATTCAACTTATCGAAATAAATCTATGCAAAAACGAATGCAAGGCAAGCAAAAATACTAACATAGAACTAGAATAAGAACATATCAAGGCATGTGATTTTGGGGAGGGGGAGATGCAATATGAAACAAAACTAAACCACAACATTTTTGTACAGAAGCTTGGTACAGGATTTCTTTCATCAGACCAGACTTAACTTATAATGTAATAAATTCTCGAAAATTCCATTACCATATAAAACTTTATGCATTGAAATTTCTTCAATTATATTAGTTATACTTTGCAGAAACCATGAACCATTTTGTTGAACTATATGATATCCTTGAGAAACACCATTAGAGAAACTAGCTACTCACATCAGCAGTGAATCATCAGAGTCTGTACTTATATACTTATGAATTTCCTACTCATCGTAGGAATATCATATTACCATTTTTGCACAGGGTCTATAATTTACAAGATCAATACTGTATTCGCTTTCTCTGTAGTAAAGTTGATACCTATCGCATTACTTTCACTTTCCAACTTTACGGAATGAACCAATTTCGTCTAGTAATAAACAAGGTATATACGCTATAGTTCAAGAAAATGGCAACATGAAAGACTTTAGTGGATATCAGTCAAAACACACATGATATGGCATCAATGCAAAACACAATTTTTGATGAAAAGCTAATTCCACTGGCGCACACATCCACATGAAATGGAAGGCAGGCATATGTTTTAAAAATTTCGAGATGTATTTCCGATACATTCCATTTTCTAAACTTTCCTTTCAGTTGGATAGCTTTAACTCAAATTATAAGTAAGCCACGTATGTATTTCCCAGTTACCCACTTTCTTCTTTGGTTAAAAGATCAATTTGAAAGTTTTTCGAAGAATTTTAGATGACAGATATGCATAATATATAATAGTATTATGGCATGGGACAGGAAAAATGGAAATGAAATTGAACATTACGAATGGATGATAAAAAATACTCTATAAATAAATACATTTTTCCTTGTCTTGTTCTTGATGTGGGTAGGCATGTTCCTGAAATAAGGTTGCACCTCATTATCATTCAAATAGCTTTATCTCTGTTTTTCTCAGTATTCGTGGGAAAAAATAAGGAAAATCTACTTCACACCTTTTTACCAGAGATCTGAGAAAGCTCGTAAAATTGGCCGAAACCAAAACCAACTTGTTTACCATATTATTATTATTATTACAAGTATCTTTACCTAGACACATGTTAAACTTTAGAATATATGTAATACAACTAACCATGTACATCATCCAATCAACAAGAGGAAAACCGACAAAATTTGTGCCATGTCGTGGTTCGGGTTATCTAAAGGATTATTATTATAGGTATAAAATGTGTGATAGAAACAGTTATTGTTATTACGATTACTTTCTCGCTGGTCGCATTATCGAATCCACTGCTGCTGAGGTAGCGTAATGTTTTTTGCAAATGTGAAATTGTACGGTTTTATATTCATTACATATTCATGCAAACGAAACCAATGAAGGAAACACACTAGACCAATCCATTATTCTTTTTTACATATGCACCGCAGATACATATATGCAGAAGTGGGCTAATACTTAATAGACTTTTTAAGTAATGAGGGATCTAAATGGTATTGGGTTATAGTGTTTTTATGGCGCTACATAAATATACACATACATACCATCGACCAACCTGCTTCTAGTTGATGCAAAAGCTGGAAACCAAATTTGCACACTGAAAAAACTAAACTAAACAGCCCTTACTTGTTTTAGTGTAGCTGTTTTTCTTCTTATTTACTATTTAAATTGCACGTTGTATTTTTGCCATCTCAGACTTTTTATTTGCAAAGCCCATCCATTTCCATGTAACATACATGCTGACTCTGACTCTATTAGCCTTGAAACACTAAACTTGGATTCCCTTTTACCATACATCCACAAACAGAGCACAATTATCTGCGTATAGAAAATTTATGTGTGTACATGCATACTTTATCCGTAACACATCAGATTTTGTTCAGCAAAAAAAACTCCACCGCCAGCATCAGGATTACTATTACCAAATATATCTCTTCTGAACCAAACTTATCAGGAACGCTAAAGTGGGAAAGTGTTGGTTCTTTTCCCAAATTACATTATATGCCAAAGGGTTATTCGACAAATTCTTGTTTGTGAAAGAACAGTGGCAACAAATTGATTACTTTTTCCCTGTAAATTTCCGCTTTTACTCGTTATTCAAGCGAATATGCAAACTACGTAAATTCGAAAAGCAAAAAAGTAGTACAAATTTGGGGTAAGCAACTTTTTATTTATCTGTATAAGCTGGAGTATGATTTAACTGATGACATACGTTCATTCGTGTGAAATATTACAGGGCATATAATAAAGGCTCTTTTAACAAGAATAAATTGTTATTAAAGCAAAACGAGTATATGTTACGCATGTTGCATATGAATCAATGCCTACTTTTTACTGAGTGCATATATGTACTATACCATGAGTCAATGAATGAATGAGTATCCAAGCAGTCGGGATACATTATCACGCCCCATTTCACACATGCAGTCTTTAAATGAATGAAGTCTGTATTATAGTGGGTTGGGTAGACTTGAAATACACACTTTCACTTTCATTCTGACTAACACAGTCAAATATCCAGCATTCCAATTTTATAAAGCCTACGCACGCATGCATGTGTATCTCTTTTTTATGTAGGACGTCGTTGTGTTATACAGTTCAGATTCAGATGTGTTGTCATGTGGGATTCTTTTGCTTTTTTGGAGTTGAGTCGTGCCTTTTGCTCTATTAATTGCTCTCCCCCACTAAACTACATACTAAAACATTGTCAAAGATGCTACTTACACATATTGTACATCATTTTATGAAAAGCTGAACAAGACTTTATTTTATAGCGTTCGTTATAAATGGGTAATTAACCATCAGTTCAGTCAGTACAGCTCTCTGAATGATGGGGCAGTAAAAACTCTTTTAAAAGAGACGAATCGTATGAAAGTTGAAGGGTCACATTACTCCTCTCCGGATTGCACTTGTGTTCATTCCATTTACACCATACAATTCAAATTCACACAAGGGTAGAGATTTATGCTTAGAATAGTTATACAGCAAAAAATATGGGTAAAAGGAACAGACAGTAGTGGCAGACAGGCACACTTGCCATGATTTTTTGCGTTACGTCAAAAAGTAAATGTTAGAAAGTACCCGAAAACCTCACTCATCACATATCGCTTGGTCGAACGAGTGAAGTAGATGAGTTACTCGATCATACGAAACATTTTACGACGTGACTTTTTGCACTTTAATCCCCCCTCTAAATCCAGCCATATTAGAGGTGGCGGTGGCAGTGTTCATTGTAGAACAGCTCCTCATGTTCATCATTGCTTCCGTTTCCAAAAGATTTGCTTTAACATGCGTACATGCATTCATATTCATATCACAAAATCTCAACCATCCATCATTACAAAACGACAATACAAATCAGAAATTACAGTTTACAAAGCTTGAATATACACTTAACATGTGCTATTTTACTCCATTTTCATATACACTCCATAGACCAAGCACACATACTTATTCTCCAATTGAGTAGCGAATATAGAAATTTTTGTAATTTAAAAATTAAATAAACGAAAGCTTCATGGATGACTCCAGATTCAATATGCACAAATGTTTTTAAGCTTTCAAACGATTGCAACATAGAAATACATTCTCTTGCAAAATATCTCGAAACCAATTCATACAAGCAGGAGTGTTAATGTTTTTATGTAAAAATAATATCAAATTGTACGTACAGCGAATAGCGATACGCGGATGCAAATCAGGAATGCGAAGAGATATTTAGAGAACATAAAAAGTTTAAGCCCAAAATCCGAAATGCTCCAAAAGAGAGAGAACTGCAATAAACATTAATTACACTGCCGGAATTTCTCTGACTTGAGCGAATGTGTGAGTTTACGCTGAAATATGTACAATAAAAGAGTTGATCACTTGATCACACACACACATGCTGCAATGAAAGAGCAAAGAGCTCCATAGCTCAGAAAGAAGCACAGATGTAGCATTTTTTAATAAAAAGCTTGTGCACTGTAGAATTCCTATAATAATTCTCTTTTTGCTTTGTTTTGTTTTTGTTGTGTTGCCTATTTATTCAGTTTGATGGCCATAATTCTCTATCAACATATTTTTGCAATGTGCTCGTCCTATTCATATCCAACCCAACCAAGCCGTAGCCAATGGGAAACATTTTAAAACTAAAGTGCGAGATGTTTAAAAACAACACAATTCAAAAAATGGAAGAATGAAACTGAGATCGTATGCACACATAAAAACTTTGTTTCTTCTTAATACCAAATGCAATAACGCTTTCCATTTCTTTCTATATTTTAATTCTTCAAGCAGCAGTTCACATATTGTACATACACTCGGCAATAAAAGAAGTCATAGTTTTGTTTACGCCTTCATCTCAAAAAGCCGTAACTTTTCCTTCTGTTTTCCTGGCTTGTCTGCTCGTCTCATCTCCTTTCATTTCATCGTCATCTTCTTTATTCACTTAAAATCGTAGTCATGCTCTGCCACAGAGCCACAAAGATCCCTTTTCCTTTTGCTGTTTTTTTCTTCTTTCTTACAGCAGCAATTGCAATGCATTTCTTAAGCCATAACTACTTCCCCGCCGGATCATATCGTCTCTAAAGCCAACAAAGTAGTTTATTTCAAGTCATATTTAGTTTCTGCTATTTCACTCATTCTCTATCATGTTCTGCACTCCCTTCTTGTTTTCAAGTTTAAACCTAAAATATAATCTTTATGATATAAATACTTCCAAGTATACCTACACAAGTCAGACAGCTCAATGTCCCTACACCCATTACGTTCATTGCCAGTTGCACTATAATATTTTATTTTATTTCCTCTATGCAAGTACATTTAACTAACTCATACATCCTTTTTCAACCAAGACTTTAGAAGAAGAAAATAATGCACTCAAATTCTTGTACAGCACATATACTTGAGTGAAGTGAAACGTTGTTTTCTCTTTCATCCTTCACTGCAACAGTGTAGGTAATATGTACATATAGACA
>JAQFZG010001731.1:0-19541 GCA_034695465.1 Entomobrya nicoleti
ATTTCAAAATAAAACATGCATTATCATTGCATGAATAAACACATCTACTAAAATTATATTACTCTGCAACATTTTAGGTTTTAAAAATTGGCCCATTTTAGCGCCAAAAGCGATTAGAATTCCACATATTTACCTGTGCATTAAGCTACTTAGTCGCAAGTTTTCTATGTCCTGTATTGTCAGGTTTATTATTTGCTGCAAGTATTTTCTTATGTAATTTTACAACTGAAAGGAAGGATCACCCTTTATGGATGCAAACCTTTTAAATGCATAATATAATAAGAATATGCGTATGTTACTTTGTCCTTTGCACAACGAAGCAAAGTTTATAGGAAACCATCACTTATTTTCGTTAATTATTTAGGAAGATACTTATAAAATAAATTGAATTCAGTGATCTCTCTGTTATGTTGGGAAACTCAACGAACATTCATCATTATAATATTGCAAATGGGCATATTGGGCATTATAATCATTTTGAAGATATTTTGTAGATTAGATAACAACAAACTTGCATCTCGTATACGAGGACATGTTTAGAACAATAGTTTAGACGGAACCATTACTTTATACTCAAGTTACTTTTTAATCTTAATCTTGACATGATTCCTTAGTGTTGATGTGACTTATGAAAACATGCGAATATTTTATATGATATTTTGAAGACTATGGAAGCCAGAAAGATTTCATGCAGCTTTACTTTAATTATCCTGTTGTATTACTTTCTCGGCATGGCTTTTCTTCCAGATTTGGAACCTGGCTCATGTTACATTGCCAGATATGATGACAGGCTCATGTTCATCCGGATCGTGAGTTCAGGATGGAAATTTTTGTATGCTCAAGTGAAAGGGTTAGAAATCCAGGAGCAGACGTCATGTCATCATCAGGTACGCATAATACCTAATGACATATTTTGATGATGTTTTTTACGATGGGAAGTATAAAAAAGTGAAAGTTAATTACAGCGTTATTATTAACGTTCAAAGTTGCTACTGGCTATGCTGGTGTTAATGTTGATGTGTATTTTTACAAACAGGAAGCAGCTTGGATGGATGAAATGTTCGACAAGTATCTCCTTTCGAGCACGTCATGTTTCAGAGGATTGCGCTCATACCCCATGTCCCTCGTTAACTCGTTGCAGCCAAAATTCTGTTTGAGTGTGCCATCCTACTCCGAGTCCAAGTCCCAGCTTCCCAACTTTCTGAGCAAAGCCGGAAAGCTAATATTCCGAGACATGTTTTTCCGAGCCTTTTCCTATTTGTGGATCAAAGGTAACCCAGCATTTCAAGGGGAATCCTATCGCCGTCCCATCGCAAGCGGCGTTCCTCTAGGCAATAATCAGCCGAGGCGAGTCTCCGAACGTTCACACTCAACCTTGAAGAACGGGCATTATGGAGGAGCATCAGGTAGTACCCCAAGCGGCAATCCCACAAGTGGTGCTGACAGAAATAGTTTCCAACTGACTCCAGTTGGCGGTCCCGACATGAACGGCAACCGTGCTCACTCCTTCAAAATGGAGTCTCAGGAGAGCTTGGTGGGGGGTAGTAATGGATCACTTCGTGGAACAAGTGCTCCTATGCGACAGCATCCCCAATTACGAGACGTGTCAGCAAATAACTGGCAAGGATCTGTTAGTTATCCTCTCATTCCTGGGCTTCCAAACATGGCAGTGGAGGAGTCTGAACTGGAGAGCTTACCCTCACTGACAGAGTGTACAAATACGGAGAGTAATACGGAGCTGTCAAAGGAAATTAGTACAAGCGGAGCAATTTCCCCTCCAAGTGTCCTTAGCACAAGAAGAAACGTTGGTAACTCATCGTGGGATGGGCTTCCACAGTTTTGGATGAAACAATGTGTGGGTGATGCCATTCCACATAATGCCGTCAAAGCTAGAGTTGAGAAGCTCTGTTGGAAAGCCTGGGAAATTGCTTTCGGAACTCATGACGGTAAGATCGATAGAGACAGTGAAAGGAGAAAAGATGGAAAGAAAGTGAAAAGACTAAAAGTAATATTAATTTGCTCATACGACAACAAACCACTGGTATTATCTTTCCATCATCATTGATCAAAATGAACATGAGCATGAAGGTGAAAGCAAAAATTAATTTATTTATTCCGTGAAATATATTTTTTTGTTGTCTTTCCTGTTTCTTCTCTCACACGTCAAAAACATGTGACTGGGGCTGTACTCTACTGAAATACACCCACTTGGTAGACTTGTACGAAGTGGACATGGCCAGATTCTATCGTCGGGAATTTGCAAGGAATATGAGGTCTGCGATGATTCATGAGAAGCCAGATTTTGAAGATATTGCTGTGAGAGCTTTCCGGTAGGCACAAAACTTACTTAGACTTTCTTCCATTATAATTAAGGCTTGTTTAGTCAGTGGCGAATTTTTTTGAATGGTATTGACCTTTTGTGTGACTTTCATTTTCAATGTCAATATGTTATGCATATAACACAAAAATGAAAGGACTGCACACTTTCAATTTATTGGCTAGTGTAGGCTGCAATGACTTCTAGTATCAATTTAATTAACCTTTGTTATTTTTTTGCACGAATACGTGGGCTTTGTGTAGGTACGCTACTAAATTAACTTTGGACGAAATCTACGCGAGTGGTACTGATATTGATGATCCCTTCACTAATAACCCCTCAACGGCCTCACATACTACTCTTGAAATACCTGAGAATACTTCGGTTGTGACGTCCCGTAGTGAAGAAGATGAACAAGGGATTTTCCTCCAACTCTCCAGCTTTGAAAAAGCATTCCGTTTCTGTGCCTACGATGAGATTCCTTATTGGATGAGCGACAAAACTAGACATATAGTTGCGATCTCTGCCGACGGAGATAAAAATACACTACGAATCTTTAATTACCAGAATGATGGGGTTGAGTTTGCTATCGGAGAACTGAGTAGATGCTGTGTTGAAGGAATTTGGTCAAGTCTGAATACTGAGCTTTTGTATCTAACGTCAGATGATGACGAGAGATATTCGATTCAGGTACCTAAATTACAAGCAATAAAAATCGTATACTTATTTTTATTACTTATATTTTATTGTTTCGTTTTTAACGTTGGCCAATAAAGTTGTATGAAAGATGCATGTTCCACATGTCGTGATGCTCTAAATTGATGTTTTATTTACTTATTTACAGCACAGTAAGTACCTTTTACGAAACATTTGTGCTCAAAGTGCACAGACTTTGGGATACCCAGTTTATGAAGCCAGCTTTCGTGTGAACTTATTCGATTTCTCTGTGGAACAAGTATCAACTTGACAACGTATCCGAATTAAATTCAATATAAATTTTAATGTTGTTTGCTTTTAAATGTTACTTTAAAATTTATTGTACTGAGGTAAGCAAACAAACAAGAGTAATAAACGGCTGTCTTTTGTGAAATTATGAAGGGATATCATTTGAATTTATACTTTACAATATATTAGAGAAATTCATGTTGATTGATTTTCAAATCTTATGATTGCTATTATTTGTAATGAAATGTGACAGAAAAGGCTGTCTCATTATTCCGGTATAGTATTTCGGAACTTGACTTATATTGCTAAAAAAAATTATATTGGGGTGTCGTGAAACACACTCCAAACATTAATAAAATATATGTATGTATAAACTATTAATGTTCTTTATGCTTATGCTTAGTCATGTAATTTTAGTCAATATTGGGTTTAACACGACATTTCTTACTAAATATGCACAAATGTATCAAGTAACCCTTTCGTTCTCTTTCGCCTAGTTTGGTGACAACTGACGGTGCACACAAAGTACAAATCAGCACCTTTTTATAACATCAACTGAATCAGTAGTTTTCCTTGTTTCTCATTAAAGGTATTAAAGTATCCTTGCCATAAAATCAAGCTGAGCATAAGATGTCTTTGTTTATTAGAGAGAAAATTCAAGATTAATTCACTCGGCTTTCTAAACTCTCGAATTTCTATTCGAAGAATTCGTATATTGTAAGATCATATATTCTTCAAGTAATGGTAGCGAGAACTCATATACGTTTTTGCATAACATCTTCATCGCATCTGGCAATTTTCAGATATCGTTAAAAATAGTTCTTGCCATTTTCTCAAAATCATACATCCCCAAATTGTGAAGTAGACTGCATGAAGCAGTCCCGCGTGAAAGTGAAGTCATGGAATTCCAAAACAATCATACCTGGAAACTTCTATTCTCCAAACTGCGCGCTACATTAATCTTATTTATATTTTTGAGTGTTTTCTACTTTCTGAAGGTATGTATTAGGCACACTTTCTGAAGTACCATATTTTCATCCATCAAATCTCCCCATCCCCAAAATTTTTTGTTCAGTTTGTTTAATTTGCATTCGCACGAGTCTGTTTTTTAGTTGGAATTATTTGAGTTTATTTTCTAATTGACATGATCATCAAAATCGGCCATACTTCGCAGGAAACTGAATCCAGTCCACTGAGTTCCGCCGATTTTGATATGATTGAGAATATGAAAGCTATGCTCATTGCACACAATATACACGACCCTGAGTTTGTGGACAAGATGAACAACATTCAGACAGGGAATGTGCCTACTGGACGATCGTATTCAGACTTTATGTCAGCAAAATAAAAAAAATAAAAAATAACACATCATTATCGAAGCGATTTACAATGTAGTCATAATCTAAATTGTTGTTCTCCTGCGTGTGTTTTCAGGGAACAATTAAAGGAGTATTTTGCAAAATACTCTGAGCTCATGAGCAATCAATCTGGATCCGGGTTTCAAGCTTTTATGGGCGGCTGACGCCGTCGTTGATTTGATAGGATCTGATTTCTTTCCAGAAAACACGATCTATACCTATATTATGTCATGTGGGAGAATTGTTATGCTATAGCCCTTTTTGTTTGTGTGTGCATGATGACATGTCATGTCATTTCAATAAATACAATGAGCAGCCAAACAGCGATGAATATCCTTCGACACATGTTACCTCTTTATTTTATTTTTATACTTATTACGCCTATATTCACATTGAATCAGTACATATAGATTTTTTGTACAAATATGTTTAGTTTCACGAACACAGATCTGGCAGAAGCAAAACTTAACATAAAAACATAACATTTTTATCTTGATGAATAACAAAAACACTATTAAACATTGTAACGACTTTATTTACTGTTTTTCTAAATGACTACTAGTGTTTCAGACAATAATAATTTGCGATATACTACATGACATATATGACATAATATACATCTGTTCTCAATATACAGATAGGTAATTATAGTTTTATACACAATTTAAGACGTACATATTATATTGTAAATATGTACTTTTACGCAGGTGTCGTCGTCAAATAAATTAATTAAATTTGTTTATAGAATTCCTGCTTCTCGCCACCCACTCTGCCATGAGTTGTTTTTCTTTGTTGGAGTATTTAGTTAAAGGAAAACCAATTTTTAGTTTTAGTTAATTAGCATGCTAAAGAAATAATAAGCAGAGAACGTTGTACAACGTCACATCATGATGCCAGCAAAAATTTGTGTAATCATTAATTAATTATGGTTGTTTTTTAGCACAGCACGAGCACACTATATATTATATACATTAGCGAAGTATCTATCTTATAGTATGTAGGTAATGTATACATTTAACCTCTCGTTCTTTTATCTTAAAATAGATTTAAAGCCGACCCGATGTTGATGACAAAGTTGACACGTTGCAAACTTTTCATTTTAATATAACTAATTTTCCAAATAAGTTAGAGCACAGGTAGCAATTTATTTTAAATCTTTGTTCGCCTGTCTGTGTATCATGAAAATTTCTTTATGCCACACTTGCTTCTCATACACAGCTTTATTCCTAATTAGGTATTTAATTATTTTTTCATGCATCTGGCATATAACAACATTTCCGTAGTAAAGAAAACACACACACGTTTTAATTGCCATCATTAAATTTTTATCTTGTTGGTGAAAATTAATTTACAATTATTTGTTTTGTTAGCTTCTAGTTATATATAAATAGTCTACTCGTGCGCGGACATGGAAAATCTTCAGGTATCAGCCTACATCTCTCTTTCGCTTTTTAAACATTTTTTAAAATTTTACCCGAAAGCTCTTGGATGTATCAAATATAGTGTATTTTTTCTGTTTCTTTGATCAAACCTATTTATGTATGTATTTGATGTTATTTATTCTCAAATATATGTATCTATTAATGCTCAACTCTCCACCCTCACAACAACGTTATTTTCCGACATACCATTTTAAAATCGTGATTTGATTATCTTTTTTAAACAATTATCGCCATTTTTTACCTATTCTTTAAAGATAAGCTTACATTTAAAAAATTAAGTTCATATTTCTAATTTTCAAGACCGATATACTTGTTCTGACCCGCTTAATAATTCATCATATCATCATCATTTTATAGAGGGAATTAAAAAAAAGAACATTCCTCACAGAAATAATTTTTGTACCTCATAATTATCATCGTCGTTCTTCAAAGCATTTTGATGTTTTACTATCATTTTCCGGGAAAAATCCAAATTATCTCTCATTCTGTCTGTCTGCTGAAGTAGATGTGTTGTGTATTTTCACTGTTGAGTATTTTTAAATGACTGTTTCCAGTTTCAAGTAAATAATTGCCAAATCTTGTAATCATTACATATTTTGTGCAGTTGTATTGATAAAAATGACATGTTTTATGTGCATGTGTGGTATGGTGATGTTGATAGCTTAATATGCCTGTATTGTGATCTAATAATATAGTTATGACCCAATGTTCAAATTAAAGAGCTTGAAAATGAAAAAAAAACAATGCTATTTGACCTTAGAATTACCGAGTTCAAGAATCATGATGATGAGATGCCATTCGTTCAGTCTCCAAACTTCAAACAAAGTAATTTATCATTATTACAAAAGATAGATAGATTATGTTATGCATGAAGAAAACATATTTTGCTGACTTGGCCTTATGTACTTTTTTCATCTTACGACATTTTGATTTCTACGTTTTTGATTGCGTTGACGAATACACATTTATTTGATTTGGAAAAGTAAAATAAATATTATATTTTAACTTGTGTATGATTACGACTGTTTAACGAAGGAACTTTATTTTTTAAAGTATAACAAACAACTTGCTGCTATGTTTAAGTATATAGGTATGTAAGAATATTTAGTAAAGTTTAAATACAATTACCTGCATGATATTACTTAATAATAGAAATATTTGGCTTAATTGCCATACATATATTACATGTATGTTTATGCTTATAGGACCAGTTTAAGTAGCATAGTACAAAATTATGTAAGACAAATTACATCAAGAGTAAAAAAACGTAAGAAAACTTCTTTTTTTTGGAATTATTTAAGAGTACCACAACAACAGTGTTTTACATAAATGCGTTGGACAGTTCAGTTTTATTATAACTATTTAATTTTATTTGTATATTTTTGTAGAAGAATTGAAACAAATCTTTTTTCAAATGTTTTCACTGAGGAGGCCTCAATGAACCAACCAATCAAGCTTTCGCTGTGCATGGCTGGTTGATGGCTTCTGTATGCTCACCTTGTGAAAAGATGTAGCGGTGGAATTAAAAATTAAATCCGTGATTATTTTTTAAATATGATAATCTGTATAAGCTCTACAATAGCCATACAGTTACAATTTATAGCTCAACTAAAAAATTGCAATTGTTTTGATGCACTTAGCTTTTAATTTGTTTATATTACCTACACATTTTGCATTGCTAGTTGTATATTATATTATTTACGGTAATGTTGACAGATTGCTTTTCGTTGTGCGTTGTTTCATAATAAAAAACTTAATAAATAAAGTCACAAGACACAGCAGAATAACAAGTGTATATTGGAGAAACCGAATGAAAATCGTTACGGTTATTGTTTTCGAAAAAACCCATCGGAAGATCATCAAAGCATCGTTTTGCTTGCAAGTGGAAAAAACAGGTTGAGCAAAACAGATTTGACACGCATAAAATATGTATGGGGTTAAAAATGGCATTACTTTAAAATTTCTCGGTTAAAGTATCCTCGTAAAAATTACATAACATAGAGATGCATATAAATATAAACTTTTTACATTAAATTGGTATAGTCATTTAAAACTATTTCTTTTAAATTTTGCTGACTAAAGAACTCCTATAATATTTTTAGCATGGATAATTAGTTTTCTTATCCTGTATGTACACATCTACGATATTAGCTTCACTTACCGAGTTTACATTTAGCTAACTCGGAAAAGTAGAGTAAATTATTTTATTTTCCTAACGAAAAAGAAAAACGCATGGAAACTTCGAAATATTTTTGTTTTTCACTGTAGTATATAGTTGATTCGTAGTAAACTGGTATTAAATATCACAGGACGCAGCAGTGTGAAGAATTGTCACATTGAAAATTCGTAATAAATATTACTAATATGCATGGAATTATCCCTTCCAACAGCTTTGATTTCTTTACGCGCACAAAATAGGAATAAATAGGTATTTACGGTAGGATATTACTTTTCAGCGCACAAAAGGAAACAACGAAAATGTGGAGCTTTTACACAATGGGATCAGCGGAGCTCTCTATCGTTTCCATGCCTTCGGGAGGAATCCGCCCGTTTCCGTTATGCACAATGACTCCATTCATGTGACCATTTGGAATTATTGTGGTGGTTTGACTGGTAAGGAAAGATTCGATGCTTGGAGGTGGGAGAAGGGGGGATGGACTAGTTGGCGTGGGTATTGTCCCGCCGTTACTTTGACTAACCATTGACTCGACACAGCGATACAAAAGTAGGAAATCCTCCTAAAAATACCAAAGAAAATATCATTAATGATCATAGAGTAACTTGTCAGTTCATATCAGATTTAATTGCAATAATCAATTAACTAACCGGTGTCTTCCAAACACCTGGACGTTGTTCGTGATAAAGCTTTGCATACATATAAATATCTGTGTGATTTTCATAATGGATTTGCTTCATGCATGTTGTTAGACAGCAAAATGTGGCGGCCTCCGTTCCACCAAATCTGTAACGGGAAGAAATAGAAAATATGATGCAGAGTTCTCATTAAAAAAACAAATTTAGGTGTAGTAGTACCCACCTATCAACTACTGCAACAGGTCCTAAATGAGATTCTCGTGTGCAATCTTGAACATAGCTGACCAGATCAAGAACAGAAGAAATCGGCGGAGGGACAGAATGGGGCCACATTGGGCAATGGACCATCTTCACGGTAAGATCGTAGTCGTCTTGCAACGACTGAAGTGAGAAGTCCCGACAAATGAGTCCATTATTATCGTTCTCCTGTTGATTGTTCACCCTGAAAGTGTCATAGTCCTGGCCTTCCTGAGATGACGGCCAGAAGATGGGATACTCTTGATCATCCATGGCGGTGAGTACCACCACGGTTTGCACATTGTGATCCCACAACATTTGCCAAAATTCAGCGATTGTACTATCAAGTGGATGTTGAGTTATGATAAACTCTTGAAGTCTTCGGAAGCCTGTAACCAAAAAAAAATCAATGAGCGACATTTGTCTTCTCCCAAGCAATTATATTTGTCAGTTTGAAAGATAAATTACCAGGAACAAATGTTGCGTTGATATATTCACTTCCTTCAACACCTGGTTTAGGAGTTATTGAAACCCTGTATGCATCCGTGCAAACATTATCAATATTTCGATTCTTGCCAAGATTGCATGCTTTCAGTGCTGCAGATTGATGAAAGTCCTTGGGGGAAAACTGCGTTACAAGCTGTTAAAGAGGACACAGAGATACTATTGAATATTTGTACTGTGATGGGAAACTCCCACACCATTTTCTATCTGTATAGGTTACCTTGTACTGTCGTTCCAGGAGACAAGAAACTTCAGACTTTTCATCTGCATAGCTACCAGACAAAAGACTGTGAATGTATCTTGATAAATATGCAATGTTCACATTTGTCTCTCCACTACATTGATAAGAATTTAAAATATAATTATTATTACACACATAGTTTTTGAACGAAGTATGTACGTCTGGATTTTGCCATTTTATTTTTAATACCTTTCAATGGCTTCCAACATGGCGTCATGAATGAAAATATACTGCTCCTCAGTCTGCACTAAAAAGTTTCGCTGCTTTCGAATGTGGTTGAGAAATCCGTAAATATTTAGATCTCCTCTGGCTCGAATTTGACGCAACATGGCATCCAAAACAATGTAAGTTCCTGTCCTCCCAACTCCCGCACTGTAGCGTATCCCGCAAAAAACACATAAAAGCATAAGCAATTAATTTTTGCATGTAAACAGCACAAGACAAAAATATTTTTGGACCGGATGTGGATAATAATATAGAATATGCTATGTTTGTGATAGTTATGGGTGGCTGATGACGCACGCATACCTGCAATGTACAATGATAGGACCAGCATCGGGTGGATTTGCCGCAGATGACTTTTTCACAAAACTCAAAACAGGCAGCGGATGACTGGGTGTCCCGTGATCTGGCCAGTTTGTGTAGTGGTAGTGGTAGACAGTTCTCTCCATCACTGTTTGTTTCTTTTTCTTTAACTGTGATCCAGAAAGGGGCTGATTATGCATTATGAGCGCGGAATACATCATCATCATCATTATGGTTCAAAAGAAAAAAAACAATACAGTACCAAAAATTAATATTAAACGGCAACATAACCAGTAATTCAAAACAAAATTGTTTGCATAATTTTTAGATAATTACGAAGCAAAGTAGCATTAATTACAAGGGAACATAATCAAATAAAAATACTAACAATTTTTAAGTTTTTAAAAGCCCTTTCATAATACCTTGAGATGTTTGATAGAAAAGGTCCTAACAGTGTAGGTAGACAAGATATCTTCTTTAACCAGTCTGACTTGAATGACTCCGTACGTTTCAATGCCTTCCTTTGGCCAGTACATGTCACATTTTTTCTGAGCGGTAAGCAATGATAAAAATTCATAAAATTATCGATCACAAACATCTATTCATAAGGGTGTAAATTCTTTTAATGTCAAGCGCGAAAATACTTACACGGCCTCTCTCCACTAAATTCGTAATCATGACTATAATGTGAACATTGTGCTCCCAGATCATTCTCCAAAAGCTGTCAAATGTGGATGGAAGCGGGCCTTGTGTTCCGATGTAAGCTTGTGGCTTACGAAATCCATCAATGTAATTAGCATTCACATAATCCACGCATTTTTTCTGTCCAGGCATTGGCTGTAACCTTACTCTGGTGTGATCATCTACATCAAATATGAGATTATGTCAATATTTAAAGTTATCAAAAGTTTCTTTCTTTAAGACTCAGTTATGTTCTTAAAGCTGCTGCTGTCAATCTATAAACTTGATGACTCACATGCCACAATGTTCAAGTAGCGATTTTTCTGCTTATTTTCTGGATGTTGCGAGTGCTCAGAAGCAAACTCCTCTTGCACGGATGCGCTCTGGATGATCTCATATTCCTTGGAAAATCCAATATCTCCATCAGCATGTAGCTCACTCACATGTTTGGGGAAGATATGCGCAGGAATGGCTCTTTTCAGCTCGTCGGAAGTATCTCCTTCCCAGCCTGTTCCGCCGAGGAGTGGTGGAATACGAGGAGGATCGTCCAAGTAATAATACGCGCCTTGAAAGCATCGTCTGTTAAGAGAAAATGGTAAATGGTACGTGTAAATATGTAATCATCTTTTATAAATGATTCATTTAATGCAAAACATTTCCTCAGTCATTTACCTCCAGACTAGCACGGCAATCAGAATGATCAGAAGACCGAATGAGACACATACAGTTGCAGCTACCATTGCTGGTGTGAACTCATGAGCAGTTCTTGGAGAAGTTCTGATCTGAACTTTTTCACAGTTGGGCTTCATCAGAATCTTTCGCGAATCGGAAAATTGGCCTTTATACACCTTCTCTGTTTCTAGAACACTCCTTGTACCTCCACGCACCCTTACTTCGTACATCATGTTTGTCGTCATATTTGGGAGCACATGCTGTTATCATAGAAATAAAACAATTTTAAGAAATTGCAAGCCATGTTTGTAATATAAAATACAAATATTATTTATAGAACTTACAAACTGTTCATTAGCTTCTGCATTTGCGGTAATCGTAATTTCCTCAAAGTCGGTCCATTCCTCACTCCGATAATCCAAATAAAAGAAGTCAATCGTATTGTAAAATTTTGTCGGGCGCTGCCAAGCGATAAACAAGGCATCCTCAGCCAGACAAGATACGTTTACAATTCTGGGAGGGCTTGGCCCTCTGACATCCGTCTTTACCACGATTGGATCAGATGATTCTCCTTCATTCTTCCAAGTGAATGGTTTCACCCACACTTTGTATTCCATGAATGCCTCTGTAACATTCCCAAAAATACACATTCATATATCCCATTCCTCGAACTCGCTTAAATATTATATTTCCATTTAATATTAGTTTACCTAATCCACTTAAAGCAAACTTCATGTGCTCCAGAGGCTGTTTGACTGTTTCCACCTCCGTGAAATTCCTCCACATGTAATATATCCTGTACCCGTCAATTTTACCATTAGGCTTGCCTGGCTCTTGCCAAGACAACTCCATCATCGAGTCAGTCACCCAAGTTACAGTTACATTGCGGGGCTTCTCTGGAACTATAAACCATTGCACAAAAAAACATTTAAAATATTTATATAAACTTTAATATATATGCATTCATATAAAAGTATGCATATGATTTTTACGCAATACATCAGTCATCATTAACACATTTCCCATCAAAAATTATGACTCTTTATTCCTTCCTAAATTTCATTTTTGGCTTGCCCTATTTTAAGAGGGATTAATCCTCACACACATCTCACGACCACGAGTATGAATAGGGAATATAAAAGATAATTGCTATGCATTCCTTCACACTTTTTTACAACCATAATTATAATCCAAACAGCTATACTACATGGTAATAAATAGCTCAGCGTCGACCAGTAAATTGATGTGAGAAAAATAAATGGATGCTGCTGCGCTGTTGTGAAGGAGAATTATTGAAGGTTTTGGTCTTTCAAGGCATGGCTTGTCAACCGAGTGAGAATTCTGAACGCTGGTTTAATTCTAATTGTAAAATTGCAAATCAACTTTATTATCAACCTCGCAACTTCTCTCGTGAGCCAGCCAAGTTATTTTTCACAGCTTAACCAGACCAGTAGTGTCTTCACGGGCATTAAGAAGCAGAAATTATAGTTAAGCTACTGCTTGCTACTACTTTTACTGCTTTATAATGGGTTCTACTTATGGCTTTTTGGTTTCTCAACAGAGCGGGGCGAGATGCGACTTGCATAAAACATTTGGCTAAATCTCTGCCAATAATTGGCGTGTTTACAGCCTTAACCTAGCCTTACTTACTAACTTAAGTATTTAAACAAGAGAATTGAAACTTTTTATTTGGCAATTATTTACTGTAAAAGTCTTGATCCGATGATGAAGTTCCATTACTGTAATTGTTATAGCTATCATAACCCTGGCGATCCTGATAGTCTCCAGCTCCATTATCATAATATCCAGCTCCACCGCCATCCACATAAGTTGGATCTCTCATATCATCAGCAGCAGAGGTTATCTTTTTATTTGGATTTGTGACAGCATCTTGATGAATAACTTCTTGAATATCATCAGGCGTGAGAAAATATTTTGCATCCTTTTCCGCGCCCCCGAATTCACCTTCGGACCTTCTTGACGAGGATGATACATGGGATGGGGAATAAGGGTATTCCGCGTCTTCATCCCCCTGTACTCCTGCTCCTCCAAGATCAATAAACTCTCCTTCAACAGAAGGTATTCCACTTGAATGATCATGATGACGATGAACTTTTGTTGTGGGTATGGCTTCGGAGAATGTAAATGTGGTAGTGAGAAGGAAAGTGGAAACTAGTAGTGCAGCGGACATTTTGCAAAGATAAGGAAATGGCAGGGATTTTTTCAAGATGGTGACATAACTATTATTATCCCTCTGACCATAGTTATCATCATCCTTGTTTTTACATATACGGCTTCGATAATGATGGTGGTGACGACGATGAATGGAATGGGAGGGTGTCATCGTTGGCGTTGTTGTCGTTGTCAGAGACGTGCTTGATGCAGCGAGAGTGGTGATGGTAGAGTGTGACAGCGGAGGTGGAAGTAGCTTTTTATTGGCATCATCATCCCCGCTATTATTGCAGTCATCAATTAACTTCTCGTGCAGAAAAAGCGGCGGCGGCGGCATGCAACAACCGTAACTTTTGCGCACTTTCATTCTCTGTTTATGTTCTGTTTTTATTGCGACTCTACTTATATCTCAAATTGTAGAAGTGGTCTTTATTATGTGTGTCTTTTGTTACGCCATGCTAGTTTGCTTCCTTGCTAAGAAGGTGAATATTGAGACAAGAGGAGGGTGGTGAATCTATCTAGTAATTATTGTGATTATGATGAATATTTATTTGGTCTGCTTATTTTTATATTTTTAGACTTTCAGTCCGGGTCTTTCTTTTTTGTCGTTTATATGCTGATTTCCTTGTTACTTCCTTGTGTTCAACCTTTCAACGAGTTTGAATGGTGAATATGAATTTATGATGATATGTTATTTGAAATGTAATCTGCTTTCTTCTCGGTTGAGGTCTTCCTTGGCGTATAGTGCATTTAACCGTTTCAAATTAACTTTGAAAAGTCCAATGCACTATATTTTATTTGCATTGTAGATGTAGGCAGCGATTTGAAACTTGAAAACAAATTGGTCCTTGTTAGTTTGCAGATAATCAATTGTAAATGCAGCGGATCTGTCATAAGTCCAAAGTCATTATCGCAACCCTTCCATTTTTACAGGGGCTTGCCATCTTCACTTGCAAAGCACTTTTTACAGAACAAGGTCAACACTTTCGATTTTACACTCACTCAACTTAAATATCTCGCATTTCCGCAAGCGTCAATTAGAAACCGCTACGACACCAACTTACTATTATAATGGTAGGTAAGCACCAAGTCAAAAACACATTCGAGTTTTTATTTAAAACGGTTTGGTGGACTGCTAATCCATAGTACTAATGTAGTGTGTTATAAAGATAATTCAACACAATTAAATTAGTTTTATGTCCTTTAAGCTGCGCTTAATAAAGTTTCCTCACGCTTCCCACTGCACCAGTGATGATGATGACAAAATGACTAGAGAACAGAAACTAATCCATGCATTTTAAGTAATGCATACCAACTTCAGCAGCACGCCAATTAAAATGGAAATTGAAATGGTGTTAGCAAATTTCCCAAATGCTCTTTTCCTCAAAAATTCTCACATGTCACATGTGTGCTGAGCTGCTTTGTCCTGTTCTAATTTCTCGTCGTCCTTTTATGATGGGATCCTATTTTTCAAAATGTAAATGAAGGCAGTGCAGTTTAGTAGTAATGGCAGTGTTGAAAGTTAGCCGTAGCAGATGAGGAATTTTAGGTGAACACTTTTGCTATTTTGCTGCTTCAAAATGATGATGGCGATGATGCTGATCCAAAAAATCAACTCCAAAAAAATACAGGAAGTTGTGGAGGAATCGCTGTATCCTCTTCTGCTGTGTCGTAAGGCGACGGATCAATGATTCCCTCACGCACAATCCGCAGCGATCATCAGACACACACACATACACACAATCGAAATCGATAATAAGTACACTCACTCCTTTTCCTTGAACAAATACAGTAATAAAAGGGTTGCAGCTTTTACTTTTCCCACAACAGTCAAGTCAGCTCCAATGTTGCTGCTTTCTTAAAACTTCCGTTCCGAGAATCCCGGAATCCGAAAAAAACGGCGGAGGGAGTTGGTACCTCTCTTGGTACTACGGCGGGTAGTGTAGTGCAGGCAACTAGAACAATGAACTGCTTGTCGTCTTTGTAGACTTGACGGCTGCTCACTTTTTCATACAAAATATTTCACAAAAAAACAACAAGGGATGCTGACGTGACGAAGGTGACGTTAAAAATTTAATCACTGATTCTAATATTAATGAACAGTTAGTGATACAGATATTTAGACAGGGAGTAATTATAAGACAATTCCTGGGTATTATAAATCTTCCAGTAAATCACAATCACACAAAATAACAACTAATCTAAATACACAATGATAACACCAAGTGATATGCCAAGTTTCAATGAAACTGCTTTAAAGTCTTTTATATTTTGAAAATGCATTTTATTTTAGATTTTTCGTCAGCGCGCAACAACAACACAGCCAGCAGTGCAAGTGAGTGCAGTGTGTATACTGTCTGATCTCATCAGTTCACACACAGTTCTCTGCTGACTCTTGTTTACTTTTCTACAACAACAGCAACACCAGCACACAAGCAAGAGCTCTTGTCTGTGTCTGTCTTGTTCCCATCCACACCAAACGATATTATATCCAATCCAACCAAGTCCACTAACAAAATTCTACTAACACTAAACCTGCTGCCTTTTGCCTTGTGCACAAAAATGCAATGCACCAACCAGTTAGTCGATTATGTCATGTCACCAGAAGAACCAGTAGAAAAAAACAAACCACCATACCATCTATACCACCACCACCGAAAATCTTTTTTTTCTTCGGATCGTTCTGTGTATTTTTTCTGTATGCTATGCTGCCGTGTGCCGTGCGTGTCTTGTTGTGAATGATCCCTTGCTATTTTATGTAAAAAGTAACTCCAGCAGATGCTAACTGAACAGCGAAACTACACGGACGGTAACAATAACAGCATCTTATTTTACTTCTTCATCTTCATTCAGCATATCAGTTAGTATTGACTATACCAGCAGCAGTTGTTTCCTTTTCTCTGATGTCTGAGTACACGGTACACAGACACTATGCAAGGCACATGAAATACTGAGAGATATGATATGAATGAGATGTGATGGAGATGGAACGGAGGAATCGCCAAAATAAAAATGTTTTAAAGTCAAAAGAGAAGAAGAGGGAGATGCAGATGGGCTGAATTGAATTAGAAAAATACTAAAACCACTTGCCTTGCACTTTGAGTTACATTTTTACATTACACACTCTCCCATAACATATTATGCATGCATACACAATTCAGACATTTCAAGTTAACAAAGCTTTAGTTGGTTACATATACAATGTTGTAAAATTGCTGCATCTATTGTATTAAAAACAAATGTATGTATTTTATTGACAGGGAGAAGCAAAATAAAATCTCTGAAGAATACAAGACTAAAAACTTCTTGATGTTGCTTCATCTCATCGCTCCCTCTGCTCGTCTTATACTCTTTAGTAAAGTCCACAACATTGTACCTGTACCTATTCTCCTTGCATTATAAGAACGTTTCTTTGTTTGTCTGTCCAAGTACTCCAAGTTCAGATATGCAAATAATAACACATGAAAATATTAGATTACCAAAAACCAAGTTAAAAACGTGAATATTGAATTTGCATATCAAAATATTCATTTTTTTAAAATTTCGATTCAGCTTTCGCAACTTTTACATAGCATATATGTAAGTCAAGTATAAGAGTTTTATCACACACCTTTAAAACGTACTACGTACACGTTCTATAGGTGATGCTAGTAGCAACAGCAGTGAACGCCTTTATAAATGGCCATCGTTATCATAATGATATCATCATATCGTTCAAAGTGTATATAAAAATGTATGCGTATGCACGTACATATTATCAGAGAGAGGTAAAGGAAAAGGGTTACTTCTTCCTTCATTTATAATATCACAACATATAACATTTATGGCAGTAACGCAAAGGCGGCACATGGGTCGTCGTCGGTAAATGCTGATGTAAAGATGGTAAGGGAATTCTCATCATGTACAAAAAAGCTTCTGTGTGGGGACTTGTTCAAAAGAAAAACTGTTTTTAAAAGGCAACTCGAAAAAAAGTCTCATTCTTTTAGGGAGAGTATATGAAATAGCCATATATAATATTATAAAGAAGCTAGAACGTGCTGATTGTGATTGTGAGTTGAGTTGAGTACTTAAAATGTACACAAGACTCAAGACTCAAGACACACACCAAACCAAACACACACACAGCAACGAAAAATATATTGTGAGTTCCTTGGCTGTTTAGCAGAATATATAATGCTGCTATGCTGGTAGCAGCATTTTTCATTTTCATTCACCACTTTTATCATTTGGCAAGCAGAAGTACGTACAACACACAAGAGCGAAAAAAAAGACACGACAGAGACTCAAGAACTTTCTTGCAAGAAGAGAGACGATTCCTTTGTTACTTGCTTTACATCTGCTTCTTCGCTTCGAGTTGAAAATGCAATGGTGATGATGATATGATGTGAAATGAGTTTTGAGCGAGTTTCAAAAATAATTTCACTCTTTTCTTAAAATTCTCCCTGTATCTATCTGTCTTTAGAACAAAAGCTCATTCAACAAAAAACACAACATCACCAACATACCACCAGCAAAAGGGACATTTTCCTTTTTTATTCGTTTTAAAGTTACACGTTTTCTCTCTTGCAAAGCAAGAAATGATGTGTGTATAGTATACATACGTAACATGTACATAAAATACATGTATACTAACCAACATGCGGATTAAGTTTTTTTTAAACAGGGTCAAAACTAAAAATTGCGAGGACCATGATGATGATAATCGTAAGACGCAATGGAAATCTGAAATAATAGTAGTAATTACAATACATGATGCGGAGTAAAGAAAAAAAGAGACATGCATGAAATAATAATAATCATAGTCATAGTCATGATGATGCATTGCCATAAACAAAAGGAAAAATATATATATTTGTCTGTGTGCAGAGAATACAGAGAAACGATATTTTTGTGGAGATGGACATGGACATCTTCGAATTTTTGACAACTAGTTATTAGATGCGCGTTGTAGATTTTTTTTTTGAAAAAATTAAATGTAAATGATGAAATGATGGTGATGATGAGATGAGCGTGTATGTTTGTTTGTGTACTATCTGTGACGAAAGCTGGTGTTGGTAAATGGTCTGGTATAATCCCTATGCAAAATATTGATGTAGATAAACGTATTATGCATGATGAACTAACTGAGGAGCTAAAAGCTGAGCTGTTTGGAGATTGAGAACTGTCACGCAAAAATTTTCAGAGCCAAAACTGGATCTGCTCTGAACTCTGACTTCACTCTCATCTTTACTCTTAAGAACACGCATTTAACCAAATTATGATTAAAGCAAAGGCTTCGAATCACATCTTCCTTTTTTGGTCAACAAAAAACCCTCTTACAAAACTTTTAAAGGAGTTGAAGATCACTTTTGATTTTTTTTTCTTTCAAAAGTTTTGAATCTGCTGCTGGTCTTCGTCTGCATGTTTGGTGGTTTTTTACTTGCTGATAAATAAATTGCTATGTATACACATTTTATCTTGTTGGAACTCAGAACATTTTGTACATAAAATCCATTTATTAAAAAAAACATTTGTATGTATGTGTATAAGTGCATGCAAATGTTTAACTACTACGTTTGCAATATTTCAAAATTAATTAACTGCTTATTGATGTACAAATCGTTTTCTCATAAAAAAGCTAAATTCGTAATAAG
>JAQFZG010001732.1:0-19540 GCA_034695465.1 Entomobrya nicoleti
AGAGAAGCCATTTTGCTGTGAGGTCTGCGGGGAGAAATTCCGATACAGACATATTCTCAGAAGCCATGTGAATACGAGGCATGAACAGGATGGGATTCAGGATTTGCCAAGGGTCTACAATAAACAGAGTAATTACTTTAATTAAAAATGCGTATAAATTAATTATTTGGTGCAATTAACTGAATTTTTGTTGTATTTTTAGATGAATCGACTGGATAAAAACAACAGCAAATTAATTGGCGAAGAATTTAAATGGATAACTTGTTTGAATACTGAACGTATATATTTTTTAATGAAAATAAATATTCATTTAATTAATTATTTAATTTTTAAATGTTGTTTTTATTATTTCCATTTAACATTCATTTCATTTTCCCTGCTGACCAGAATGAACAACAAGTAAACTAGCCGGACACTGACAAACAATCGCCGCCTCTGCAAACTCCCCCAAAACCTTTCTCCTTTCCCCATCCTCAAACCGATGCTGCAAGCTATCTTCCTTCCCTCCACTGATCATACTCCTCCTCCTTACCAACACCAAATCCTATCCCCCAAATGCTGCAAAGCCTGGGTCATCGGATTTCCGCTCTCCACCTCCTCAAATTTCACTGTCTTCTCCACCTCCACCTCCCCCAAACCACTTCCTTTACGCCTCTTCATCCCTATCCTACATTTGAATAGCCACCTGCTGTCCATCCTACCCCATCATCTCCACCCCCAATACTCAGCGTCTCCCATCCTTTTCCCCGCTCCTCCCTCGCATTCTTATACCTCACCACCCTCACCCTCACATTCTCGTTACATCTTGGACTTTCTATTTTTCGAATTTTTTACCGTTCACCACAAAATTTTTGAGAGTAAAAAGTCTCTAAATTACCTTTGGGACATATTTCGTTAACAATATCCCCTTTCCAGCACATTATTACATGTGGTCACATTCTGTAGTGAAACTGGATGGAACTTCTCAGTACGCTATTCAGTTTTGGCGAATAAATAAGTAACGGATAACTTTCTGATCTTGGTATTTGGGCACAAGAGCTACTGTGTTTCCAAGTGAAACTCGATCAGTTTTTGAATTGGACTCACTACGTGCGATTTTACTCTTTCCATGTACCAAAAAGTAAACCAATTGATGAAAAACCAAAAATTAAGATTTACTAGATTTTGAGGTTTCATTACGGATTCTGGTCAAGTTTCTAACTCCGTTGCTTTTTACCTAAGTTTCTATTTGATCATATAAACTTGTGAAACTATTTGTTTTTATATATCTGTATCTAGAATATCCTAATTACGGATACTCGTTACAATTCGAATAGACGACTCTCTGTTTACTAATTAATATGAACCGTTACCATTCGTTCCAGGTATGCACAGCTTTCCTTTAAAAACCTCACGTAGTAACTGTGCTTTGTGGGTAATCATCTCTCACTCCTACTTCTTAACCGCATCTTAATTATGAACCACATCTTAATTATGAACCACATCTTAATTATGAACCACATCTTAACTTAACCTATCCCTCATTTTGTTGTCAAGTCATTGTCGATCTACCACTCACATTCCATTACATACATACACAATTTACAATGTAAGTAAATTTATCCTAGAAATACTTATACATATTTAAAATATTGGGATTTCACGGGAAACTTTCTTGCAAACCTTAATTGTATCTCAGATATATAAGTATATATATATATTTTTTATGTTTGTATACATGTATAAGTGTGCCTACAAATTTCTTGACCTGGAACAGCAGCCATACTACTTTATTTTCCCCATAACTGTATTTTACCGTGTTTCTGGTTTTGACTTTTTCAATTAGCGTTTCATTCTGTACACTGATGGCTTAATTAGCGTTTCATGCCACAGATGGCTCTTTAATAAATAAAATCATGTTCATATTACTACTCAAATATCCTACAAGCAAGTGTCCGAACTATCAAATGATTCGTTTTCAATTTTTTTAGCTTCCTTTCCGTTATCTTGGTATTCAGAAATCAATTTCTCGTTTTCTCTCTTCCCTTCATTATTTTGTTGACTTTCATCGTCGCCGTGAACTTGGATCCACTTATTCAGCAGGGAAATAAGAGCACGCCAATATTGCTTAGTACAGAATACATACACTAACGGATTCAATGCTGGAGAACATTTAACCAGCAGCGCTGGGATCGGGGTTGTCCAAAGGGGGAGCGACAATTCTTCCCGGAAACTGGACATCCATACGGCTATTGTTATTGGAATCCAGGAAATTGCAAAACCTGCTGCTGCTAAAACTCCCATCTGAAACGTATTCCAAAGTAAATTATTACAAAACGCATGTCGTTTTATTTTAATAACGAAAATTTACATAGCTCAGCAAATACAAACATACATACCCAGGTTAGCCGTGCAGCAGTAACACTGTGCTGCTTGCGTTTTTGAACTCCATGACAATCCATCTGCTCGCCAGAAACGTATACCTTCTTGATGATTTCAAAGTAACATATCCCAAGTGTCGAAAGTGGAAGACAGACGCCAACTACTGTACCAAGGATTAAGTAGACTCGACTAGCTGTAACAAATGCATGAGGTTCTTTGTAAGCAATAGAGAAAGGTTTTTTGACGTTGGTGCTTTAAAGTTTAAAAATACTTAGCAAAAAATTGCTTTATTCCTCTTTAAGTCAATACACTTGCCTGTATCTTTGGCAATCCAGTTCACTGCGCAGTCAAGACCGAATGGTTCCACATCATATTTTCCGACGCCAAAAATGGGTAATAATGTCCACGCTAAAGCTATCATTTTGCCGCAAATGATAACTTTGTTAGACGTCAGACAGGTAATTCGACTACCCAACGAAGGTACGCAAATTATCAAATATCGAAATACTGCAATTGATGTTATGGAGAGTACACTTGTCAATTCAAGAAAGTAGCAGACGAATCCGTATACAGTGCACCCTGTAAACAATAATTCAAAGTAATGAATAAACGTAAAATTGAGTAGCGAAAATATTCTCAGTGGTGTCCAAAAAGAGAGTTTTAGTTTTACCGAAATTCCCGAATATCCATTGATGACTAAAGCTTGCTATAATGGGAAATGGATAACTTCCAAATGTTAAAAGGACATCATTAATGGCTTGGTGAACAAAGAATATCTCCACTGGCTTCAGTTGCTTGCATTGATGATAGAATATAGCAAAAGTGCAGCCATTGCCCAGAACTGAGATAATGCCTGTGTTTAAAAAGTGGGGAAAAGTCAGCATACGGATATTTCAGAAATAATGAATAGGGTAAATAAATTTGATTGATAAATGAAGGGATCAACTTACTAGTTATAGTTTTACAGTAAAGCGCACATTTTGTTTAACAAGTACATACCATGTTGCTAGCATTTTAAACTTATTTTACTGGCCGTTATACTGTACGACCGCGAAAAGTCATTTCCAAAATATTCTAAAAATCCGAGTGCCGATTTTTAGCAATCAGCAATAAAAAATATTTTAACGGATAATAAACCATTTTGTCCTGTGTCCTTTAACAATAGAGTCTAGTCTAATGTTGAATATTTCATGAAATTTCCTCAGAGCATTTAATTGAAATTTATAACGTAAGCAGTGAAATTCAACTTTATTAGTATTTCCAGGTGTTTCACACATTTGCCTCCAAACAAAGCAAAACTACTTTGATAAGAAATACGATTTATATATATAAACGCATATGTTTTCAATATATGATTGCGGTCATGGTTGAAATCTGTATGAGAATCAACAAGAGAATTTTGACATTTATATTTATATGATCGCATTATCTCGTGACTGCTTCGTAATATTGACAAACAAGCCTATTTTCGTAAATCCATATCCATTAATGCCGAAAAAATCTTTGTTGTGATGATAAAAAAGGCATTTATACTTTTGTGACGCCATGATGATGCCATTATCCGCAGTCACAGTAAATTTCCTAGGTTTACAGCTATTTCAGATTGATCCGTGTGCGTATCTCTTTTAAAGTTGGTATTCTTTAATAACTGTGTTTTAAAACACACTTGGTCCCAAACCTGATTGTGTCCATGGACTTAAACTTTAAACCTAATGAAGACCTTGACTTACGTTGTATGTTTTTCAAATTTGCTCTCAATTCGTTTAATACCTTCTAAGAAATCGACTCCACAGTATCGTTATCATATTTAATAAACACGTTGTATAAGCGATAAAAAAGAATCAATAATCTTTAACCCCATTTCGTAAGCCAGTGGAGTTATTTTAGCCTTAACTGACACATGATTAGTGAAGTACTCAACAAGAGCTTTCGTATTCGCCAATACAACGTACGCTTTGCACCAACAAAAAGCAATGCTGGGTTTTTGCCCTTCATGTCATTTGTGAACTCCATGTCAAATTTGAGCGAAGTCAGACTTCACATTTTTTGATTTATCATCGCGTTGACAGAAAACGTAAAATGAATACTGGTGGACGCTTTCCTTTCAGCTACACATTCTCCAACTTTCATTGTACTTTCACCCTTTACTGCATTCTATTTTCTGAGTAACGCCTTTAGTACAAATATCATCGGCTTTACTTTGGTGAGAGTGAATTTATTATTTTTGCATTTAATATTATGACATTGTGCATTCATTTATTGTGTAGTGTGACTGTCATAATAACATACTAATTGATCGGAACGTTTTAAAACTGCGTCAAAGTCAATTTCAGTTCAACAAAAGCCCTACATTTATCTTTGTAGCCAATAACTTTAAGCCAAACTACTTAACGAACTTGAATAATATGTTAACTTACAATTCGTTTGACCGAATAAACGTTAATGCTAATTTATACAAATTAAACTGAACCAAAAATTTAAGCAAAATATATAAAAAACAGGAGTATTTTTCCATGAAATTATTTAATCTCTTGCATAAGTGATTTTTTGCAAGATTGTAGCAAAGAGACGAAGTGAAATGACAAGATCCTCAAAAGCCTGAAGACGAAATACGAAACCGGTCGCTTACCGGACTACTTGATAATGTTATTGCGAATAAAGTGACTTTCCAATGTAAACTGTTCGTGGTCAGATGTTACTATTTTTGCATATTATGTTTCTACGTATATCATAAGACAAAAAACAAACTTACCAAATGATATGAGTATGCTTCCAAAAATATGATCCCCGGAAGTAGAAAGTTTCGATTTGAACTTCTCACTTGCTGCTGTAATCGTATTCGTATCTTCCCGATTTACTTTGGCCTTGTATCTTGATATTTTCAATCTGTCCTTATTACTCCGCTGACTGTTTGAATACTGCTTCAGTAGTACAATGGGACTCTTAAAAACAATGTGTTTTACACCTCGAATCTCCCCAGCACTCATTTTAAGATCCATTGACTTTACCTGTGAAGATTCTACATCTTGGATTAACGACTGAAAATGTGTACTACCCGGAAGAGATACCAAAGATACCATAAAGATTAAGTAGTTGAACTCCATGTTTGTCACTGCTCAAAAGTTAACGCCGTTACAAAATATTTTAACCTAGATGGATTTGTATACTGGCTTATGGTTTATATGAAGCAAAGTTTTTGCACTGGCACAAAAAACGACCACCTTTCTCGAGAGACAAACTGAACTAAATGAATGGAAAGACGTTCCATTCTGCACCTACTGAAGTAAATACGAATATATAAGCATCTTTCGTGAGGTTTTTGGCACCCACCATTGATTTACTCCGCGTTATTTTTGTAAACGGAAATCGCAAAATTGGATTTAGGAGACGCTTTCCTTTCCTATTTGTGGTTATTTGAAAAACAGCACGTTTAATTTATAATATCCTACCTCACAAAAGATAAAGTAGCTTTGTATAGATGATCATAGTTCAGGAAAATGTACGCATGCAAATGTATGCATAGTATTAACGTACCAATCCTACAAAAAGCATTCATTTTCACGCCTTCGTTCTAAGATGTAATGAAGCAAAGACTAGTTTTGGTAGAAATTTGTAAAATATATATTTGTCACCCCGAGCTCTTTGATGTAAAAAGGATATTCATTTAACTTCGCTTGAGTACGACGGCAACTTGTTCAAATTAAGGAGACGCAAATCGTGGCCACCCAATTGTGTAAGACTGGTCTGGAGTACATGTAGTACGAAACAACAGAGCATTCGAAATTATTTCAAATGCATGATTATTTTGGAGACTCTACAAGGCGGAACGCAACTCCCACGCTTTCTCCAGCCACTACTTTAGAAAGATTTTCTTTTTAATTGAATAACCGTCACGCTTTCTATCTACATATGAGCCTACATCTGAAGTGTTAGAGTTGATACATTGCAAAATTTTACGGACTTGGAATATAACATTTTTTGGCAGTGCAGTAATATAAACGACCACCTATAGTATTACTCAACCTGAAAAACGTTTATGCCTGATGTGAATAATTTCATTGTTTCCGATTAAACTCTACGAGATCTTACAGTAAAAATATATATATTTTTAATGAAAGCAATACAAACTATTAATCACATCGTTTAGAAATTGAAAGAATTTGCTTTTTCTTTATTTATGTGTTTTGTCAGAAATTGAACATATTCATCCAGTTATCATACCAATAACAAAATACGATTCCTTCCCTGTATACTTGTGCTTAACCAAATTTCTTTCTTATCATTTGACTGATGCTGTAGCATTCCACTTCCACGTGACTTTCAACTGTAGTGCTTTGCGATTTTATTGTTTGACATAAATTTTCATCTAAGCGGAAGCATTTTTAGGATGCCAATCTTTCACTTGAGTAAACTACATCTCTTAATTTTGAAAAATTATAAAAGATTTTTCTTTCTGTCGGATGAGTTTCGAGAAAACATTTTACAGTCCGTTAAACATATTCTTGTTCAATTGTATGGAACTGGTGGAAAGCAAAATATTTAAAGTCATTCAGGTGTATTTGTATTTATAGTATTTTTGTGGTTTTTGCGAAGCTTTTTATTAATTTTTACTTTATTGTAGACGTTTTATGTCAAATAAGGAAAAACTTAATTTAGTGTATGTGAAATAAATAGCTAAGATATTTTGCAACGTAAAACATTCCGGGAAAACACAATTACAGCTCGACGAATGTTCTTATACGTAAAATAAATTTCAGTACAAGGAATATTCTAACTTTGTTCTGTAAAAATTTGTTAAAAGTGTTTGAACAATTTAAAAAGCAAGCATACCTATGCTTTTTATTTATTAGTTTTTCAAGGAAATGGAAAGAATGAATAAAGTTTTCACAACGATATAATATTAAGCTATAACAACAATATAATACTTACATACCACTTATACATTTTTTCGATAAATTCATAATATTTTATGATTTTAGTACAACGTAATGACTGGTGTCGTATTAATTTGTTCATAAACACTTTATCAAGCTTCAGTTAACCCTTAAAAATAAAATAAAACCATGATCAACTTTAGTTTTATATTCACCTTAAAGAAGCTATATTCACTTGTTTTCCAACAGATTTTTATAAATAAATATTATAACATTACAGAAATTATAGTATGCAAACCATTGTCTACTAAATGCTCTATGTTGATTTATTGATCTATTCTTCTCAAAAACACACATCGATAATCGCTAACAACTTTTATTCAATAACTTAAATTGTTCAACATTATTAGTTATTGCAAAAAATTGAAAATCGACAATGACATAATGACATAAAGATCTTTTAAAATTATTATTTATTTACAACCATGTATATCAAGAAATGTAAGACTACTTTCAATTTTAATGACTAGTTAATCTTAATTACACAATATACTATAATTCTAGTATATGCTATAGTAGAAATTAAAGAAAGTGTAAACTACTTCAGCTTATACAGTATGACAAACATGAATATAAAACAAAAGTGTCGTCTATAAAACTTTCAAAATCATAACATAATACCATATCATATTTTGCAAAGGACGAATGGAGCACGTATTTCATCAACTTAAAAAGATAAGAACTTTAACTGGATGGGTGTACTATCTCATTGCTTTGCTGTTGTACCTTTAAATTGTTGAATGTTGTTCCTTCTTATTAGATTACAGCAAAACTTTCCTTCGTGCGCTTGATGCGAAAAAATAAATTACGCCCCTAGGTACAAATCAGTAAAATAATGGATTATGGGCGTGCGAAATTTGTAGGATTGGAGAATGCTAAGTGGCGGGGGAAAGAAAAACTGCGAGATCTTTTCAAATGGAAAATTACTGTATTAAATAAAAGGTTAATTCAACTGACGAAAGAGTAGCTTTGTAACATAAGAGTAATCCTATTAAATTTTGCGCAAGTGCTAAATATTATAAAATTGAAATAAAAAAATACTCACGACATTTCGATGTTGTATACAAGATGGAAATTATTAAAATTAGTAAATTGTGGAAAAATCAATGGAAACGTTAACAAATTATCTTTTATTGGTTTATTAGTTTTAAGGATCAGTATTTGTTTGTGATAACCGAAGGCTTAAATTTAAAACTTCAAAGCAAAAATATAGTTCTGTGTAATTGTTTAAATATCATTCAATATTAGGAATAGGTCAAATCTGAATCTGGAAAAGGTTAAGTAAGATATGTACGTGTTTACGTTCGTTTGTAGCAAAACAGTAGAAATTTGCTGGCAAACAATTTGTTGAAATTTATTTATTTTGATGTAAATCTCCAAGAGTACTTTTTTGTATTTTTAGGAAATGGGGAAAGTAATGCAATTGTGTATTTTTATGAAGGTTTTAATACATTTGGACTCTTCATCATAAACTTATTTGACATAAAAAAAGAAATTATTCCTTTCAATCGTTACATTGAGGATACCGAACAGAAAATCTGCTATAATGAATGGAATTGGAAATAAAAAAGAGAATTACTGAATGTCTAGTATGTAATAACTGATTGACGAAACCACCAAACATTGAACTTTTATTGAAGAAATACTCCCATTACATTTTTAAACCCATTTTGTGAACAATAAATTTTTCATTTACAACTTGAAAACCATATCAAATTGGGTAGGTCAACTGAAATGTTCTTACACATGAATTTATTTTATGTTTTGCAGTTTTTAATGTTACTTTTAATATTCCGTGGGATCAATCAAACGTAATGATTAAATTATCCTTTTCTACTGAACTGAACTAGACTTCGTCCGTGAGAAAGTTCAGCAATTCATTTGGATTCATTCATTTTTTTATAACGATTTTTCAACGAAGTAACTCTTCAAAAATAAATTCACAATTAGCAACATAGCAAGGAACTAATAAACTCCAAATACCCAACTAATGGAAAGTAAACATGTATTTGTAATGTATTACTAAATGTGTACTTTTTTCCCGGAGACGACTTCACATCAACAACTTGCACTATCTAATTATATATCCTACAACAGTCTACATTAAAGAAAAGCCCGACTTCGTGTCACTGCGAAAGATTTAGGAAAATTAAGATATTTACGTATAACAATACATAATTTTTAAATACACTCAGGAGATTTTCCTTTTCTAAGAGAAGTGGGCGATGAATGTACAGTCATCACAAAAATCAAAATTATAAAAAAAAATAAAAGTCCATATCTTAACGGTTTCTTTACCATGGACTAGTAGCTGCATGCATCTTATTACTATTAGCTCAAAAACAGAACACTGAATGCGGTGCTCTACTATTATTCGGCAGCTTATCGATGAGAGCCATTTTGACCAGAGTGATTTTGTATAATATAATAGCTGTGATTATGTTTGTGATCAAAATTTGGTCCATGTATGTAAGGTTTTTTTCTACTACGTAAAAGTGATCGTCCTAAAATATATCCTTGCCTATCTCCAGGTCTTCTTCTTCCAGTCATTTAGTGCCATACGGGATGGAGTTCATGTTTTGTTCTATTTAGAGTAGCTTAAGCCGTCGTTGGATTATCGTGTAAATAATGTAAACGTACCTCAAAAATCTGTAAACGTTCAAATATGATATTAGTTTAGTTAAACATTGTTTCATTTGATAAAATAACCACGCTGTAAGAGCGATCATAACGACGTAGCTGAAACAAACCAATGCGAACGAGGCTAGTTATGGTGTATGTTGTTGTTAAGGAAAAATGGTATCGACTGATATGTGACATGAAATATGTTTGAAGTTGCCAATTTTTACACCGATTTCGGAAACTCCGAGTTCCCCTTGACCTAAAGTGACGTATGATGCGTTATCAACTTAAAGAGGGCTTTCGACTGTGCTATTTAAATGTACAATATGAAAGGTTGAAAAACTGGGAGTTTACCATTTGACATTGGGTTTGGCCTAGGACGGTGAAAGTCAATTGGCTTCTTGACCTTATTATAAGTCACCTTCATGCCGAATTTAAGTGAAATCGGTCAATGCGTTCTTAAGTTCCAGTGTCGACCGACGGACGGACGGACAAAAACGATAAAGTCAACACTGGCTGAGCTTCGCTTTCAGCTAAATACGTAGTAAACTTAACATTTAATCCAATTGTTTTGAAATATTTAAGAAATGGCTGGTCACCATAACAACATTAAAGGACTTCCTGAAATACCTGCCAATTAAGTACACAACTAATACAATTTATGGAAGCATATGGATGGTTAACTTGCATACACAATATGGTAAAACGAGAAGAATGTAAAATTCTGATATGCAACTACCGATTGTGGCGAAGGATGTGATTTATATGAACGTATATACGCGTTTAAGTACATTTTTTACTTTCTTGTATGTATGTACGTGCTTGCATGTATATATCAAATATTTTCTATCTATTGCATATGTAGTATAATCGGGTCAGAGGCGATATCGAGATCTGAAATGCATTCCATTTTGATCAGCTGATGATAGTGCATCAGAATCGACCATAAAAAAATTGCCATTTAAAATGCACGTGATCTTGTGACCCCCATATCACGGGTCAGGGGCGATATTGAGTTCTGAATTGCATTCCGTTTTGATAAGCTGATGATCCTGTATGAGGATCGAGAACAAAAATGTTATTTAAAATGCATGTGACCTTCTGATCCCAATGTTTCAGCCCAGGTTTGACGCCCGGGTCTGACATTCAATCCCATAGAAGGTCTTGACCTAAGGTGTTTGTGTGCTAAGTTTGGTGTCAATCGGTCAAGTAGTTTCTGAGAACTCGTGCTCACAGACAGACAGACACACACATACACAGACAACATGTTATAATCATTCACTACCTAGCTACGCCAATCGGTAGTTAATAAATAGTATATTTCGTTATGTCTCATCTATTTATTACACATGCAAGCTTTCATCACGTTCACTCGACACATGTCTCACAAGTCTTTATCTGAAGTAAATAGTTTTGCAGGTGAACCAATCAAGGTGAGCCCAAGTGTCCGAAACCCCTTTCCAGTAATGCTTTTAAAAAGTAATGCCTTTTATATAAGTTAATAAACCCGCTGTAAGAGCGATCATAACGACGTAGCTGAAACGATGTGACTTATAACGACGCTAGGGATGGTCATTGTTGTTGCCAATGAAAAATGCTTTCGAATGATATGTCATATGCCATGTGTTTGACAAGGTGACCTTTGACCCCGATTTCTGACCTATCAAGGTCACTGTGACCTCAAGTGATACATGCTTCGCGATCTACTCGACCAGAGGTTTCGATTGCACTATTCAAATGCACGCTATGTACAAGTTCAAAACTTTCGACTTTGACCTTGGGGTTTGACCTAGGGGGCTGAAAATCAATAGGGTTCTTGCCCTTGACCATAGTGACCTCCATGTCAAATTTGAGCGAAATCGGTCAACGCTTTCTTGAGTTATCGTGGTGACGGACAGACGGACAGACAGACAAACGGGTTAAAGTCAATACTCCGCTGAGCTTCGCTTTCAGCTACGTAATAAATATCAAACAAGCATTTGTTCTACTCCGTACAAAAAATGTATACTTTGGTATACTTTGAAATGGAGGAACGGACATTGTTCCGAGACTACGCTTTGAACAACGAGCTACAACTGCTTACGAAGTCCATTGCGTTGTGCTGACACTAGTTGTGAATTAATACACATTTTCTTCATTTTTTCCACTCCATTCAAAAAATGAAATACGCGAGAGAAGTGAACATGCATACCTTTCTTCTCCTACGCACTTTCTCCCCTTGGACTTTAAGTGTATGTTGTTTTGTTTTTAGAGCCTGTATACTTTTCAAGTCCACTATTACTTTCCCATGTTACTTGTGATCCCTATCATGCCATCAATGAACTCGTTAAAGGCCTACATCTCTTGTGTTAAAACCAATATTTTGATTAGCAACCAATATTTTCTACTTTCACCTTTGTATGCTGTTTTGTAAGAGTTTCTAGTAAATTAGCCAATTTCTTGTTGTTTCGGATTTCACTGTTTCGTTATGAATTCGAGGAAGATGACATGTGGATCACAATGGGCAAGTGCAAAAAGTCTTTTGAGCTTAGCTCTCTATTGTAAACCCTAAGCCCAAAACCGAAAGTTTTTCACCTAGCCAAAGTGCATATTTAAACAGCATAATCAAAGCTCTCATCGAGTGTATTACGAATCATGTGTCATCTTTGGTCACAATGATATTGTGGGGTCAAAGATCGGAGTTAAAATACCAAACACATTCGAAAGCGGGTTTCTGGGTTAACAACGGTGTTCAACAAAATCATGCTTCGCATAAATTCACTTGCATCGTTATGTTTACTGTTACACCGGGTTTAGTTTTATATGTAATAAATGCTTATTATGGCTTAAAATGTCATCTTATCCCACACTCACACAGTAATAGATTTGAAGCTAAAATAATAATGGATCGGATCAGGGCTCCATAACTGATAATTGAAACTACTACTACTACTCAGGGCTACTTGAAACGAGTAACGCACGTTTAAATTGCAATTCAGAAAAGCTTATTTTCGACAATTAATTTTACAACGGGTGATGTGTCTAATTGGAACTGGTTAAAACAAACTATCCCTTTCTCACCTTACAACTGTTCTTGTAAAGTCTCATTTATATAAAATTGAAAGTTTTCTGAAGTTGAATCATGTAACGTTGTGATTATAGTTATAAGTAAAATCTTGCTTACATTATTTTGTGGTTACATGATGAATCCACGCTAACTGCATATAACACAATAGGTAACGCTGGCATGTGTGTATAGTTTCGAAAGGACAAAAGTAATTTTATCGATGTTTTCATCGAAATTTTTTTAGAACTTGCCAAGCTGTAGGCATTACGGGAGCAACCATTATCTCAATAATTTCCTATCGAAAGTTGTTTTCGTTTCCGTTTTCATTTAGTTTCAAGTGAAAAAATCAGAATTGCTAACTTTCACTTTCACACGGAATTCAAATAAATGTTAAATCCTGGCTCACAAAACATGAGAAGGAAAAATATTATTTCACAAGTTACCACAGATTTGGAGCTTTCTGGTAAAAACTTAATACCCAACTGTCATTTTTTTGTACTACAATTCACTGATTACAAAAATAGTTAGTTTTTTTAAACTTCAAAGTTATATCGGAAAATTAGGAAGATCAAGACAAATACAATAGAGAGTCCCATTCCGATAAGTAATATCAGCGTGTCATCACTGCAGTCGCTAACCTCAATATTCGAATGGCGAAATAGTGGTGATTCGGATGGTACTGGCGGTTCAGTTGTGCTTTGCTGGGATAGTACAATTGTAGTTTCTTCGACATAACTATCGTATGAAACTCTGGAAAAATTTGGTATTTCAGAATTAGTGGTATTTTCTTGGGATGGCATAACTCTAGTCAAATCTACTGAAGATGAACGGTATGAAACTGCAACGGGGTTTGCTATTCGTGAAAAATATGGTTGGAGGGCAACACTTTCAGTAGGAGTATTTGCCATTTTGAGGTTTAGAAAATGTTTGTTTGTCCTATTAGATGCAAACCCAGATGAAGACTACTGATGACTACCGGACAAGCCAGCTTTTTTATATCCAGGTTGCTGCCCTGTTTTATTATTTATTGTTGTTTCTTTTGTCAGCAATATATGTACAAATTCCCCTTTCCATTTCGTTAAGTTGAACATATAGCAAACAAAGTCATCTGAATTTAGAGTCGTTCAGCTCCTCAATACAAATTGAGTGTCGGTTTCGCTGAGGGTTACATTTGGAGGACTTTTTTCAAATCACTCTTCTTTTGATTTTACAAGCTTACAGGCACATACAAATGTTTAGATGGAAAGCTAGATAATTTATGAAGTAATGTGGTATATAGCGGACTGAATGATTGACATGACAAAAATATTAGAATAATCTGTCAAACATTTTCAGCTTATATTTGCAAGAACAATGTGGATACGCAAGTGAAAGTACGTGTATGTGACAGGACTAAAGTATTACTGCCCTCGAACACTTGGCAAGTACTTCAGAACTCCTTAAAATAATACAAAAACTGGCACATAACTTTGTACACGACTAAACAAATGTGTATTTTTTCGGAAGTTCCTAATCTCAGAGTGCTCCTTTGTGTTGAAAATTGACAGTACAGTCCAGTCCCATGTGCCCATATAGACACGTGAAAATTGGCCTCTACGTGCCTATATGGACACGTAACTTTTTGTAACATTGTAGTGGACAATGTTGCTACTATAAATCCACCATAACAGAATATTGTTTTGTTGTTTTTGAGGGAAGTTTATTTCACTATTTACAACACACATTTTTCATCTACATACTGCTACCAGACCAACTTGCCTATGAGGCCTTTGGGATGATTTTACATATCCTTACACCACACTACATACATAATAGGGGTAAAGTTATGCAAAAGTCGTCGAAAGAGTCGGAGCCCGCTGGCCATTCTACTCTTGGCGTTAAGAGTATGTATTCATATGGCCTCAGTAATTCGTAATGATCTAGAATTTGTCAGAGATTTGAAATGAAAATGCGATGTTTATAGTCGACCGTGTTAACGCTGAGATAGCATTGTAGCAAGTGCATAACTTTTTCCTCTTTCACTTCCCTATTCATTAACAATTTGGTTACACCTGAAAAATGGAATCGACAAGATCCACTTATACAAATCCTCTTACTAGTTTAATGGCTTTATGAAGCAGGCTCACAACAAAAAGTTATGTTCAGTTCAATTCTAGAAATGCTGAACAGATTTCACTTCGCAGAGGTAAGCTATATAAATGTCATCACGCAGGAAAGAGATGTTTACGTTTTTCAATTCTTTAAGGTGAATTTTACTATCATTTTGGCATCAGCTAAAGTTTCAGCCTATACAAAATGAGGATGACCTGCCTTTATGCATTTGCTTGCTACTCTATTCGATTTACTGCAACTTTCAATTCCTGCACGATAATTCACTGTTATTACTTTTATATGGCTGGAATAGCACAATTATTATTTATGCTACAGATGTGTAGTATGAAAACCTCGTTATGCTTGGTGTTTCCTACTATTTTGTATTTCGTTGAGATATCAAAACTGTTCTGATGTTGAATAGTATGCAACTACTGAGGAGTTTGATATTTCTAAAAAAAAGCTTGGTTGTTGTGCAACAATTTCAGTGCCGATATTTGCCATTTTAAATTTATGAAAGTTTGTTGGTCCTTTATCGAGGTTCCATTTAAACTTCTCAACACAAGTCACCGTTTACAATTAGCTTTTTGCTAATACTCAACATGATTTTCATTTTTTAAGGTATCATCACAGATAGAAAGTCAGATTACTTATAAAGTTTTATTATTATTAAAAGTATACTTTATGTATACATCATAATAATACTTGGTACATCTCATTTGCAAATTTTTCACATATGCAAAAGTAATGCAGCTTGGCAAGTGAAAGTGCATGCACATAACAGAAATGACAAAATTATTACCGCTCTCCAACAATTGTAGGCGACAATATCTAAACGTACATATACTTGTGCGATCAAAACGAACTCATGATTAGTTATTACGTAGATCAATCTCGATTTATCGTAACAATGCGATTACTTGGTTTTTCTGTTTGTGCGTACGCTCTCTAAGTTCAAAACGGTTTAACCGATTGTTTTCAAACTTGATCCACCGACTACTCAAGTCTGGGGCTCCGCCGCTAGGGATTTTCAGCTTCCAAGGTCAAAACGCCTGGGTGCAGTTTGGGTCCGAGGTCATATGTGGGCTTATGCGCAAAAACATTTACTGCATATTTCGTTAGTGGGTTCAAAGTAGATCAACATTTCTCAATGCAATACAGTTCAAATATGACCACCAGAGCCACCAGGGGTCAACAACAGTAAAACAACCTCTCATTGTGACATTTCATGACATGATTTGTCACCACTACATTACATGGCATAATATGACATGAAGATTTATCTGTGTTTTTTTCAAGTTTTGACATGACTTGGTAAGACAATTTTCATCATTTATACTTCTTGCAGTGGTGTTGAGAATTCATTTTATTAATTATGCATATTTCCATTCTGCACGTAATTTCAACAGTATTTGAATTTTCAGGATCTTTTTTGACTTTTGAAGCTTTTTGGAACAAGATGAGCTAGTTCAAGTAGACTAAATGGTTCAGCTTTCTCTTTTTGGAAACACTTCAAACAGAGCGAAATCCTGTCGTGGTTTGTATCGACTTTTAGTAAGCTTGCAAACGTTGGCTTCTTAACGTACGACTAGAGTTTGAAAGGGGAGTTTTGTGCATGAAAAAGCAATCAACTGGAGCTTGTGTACGCACAAAATAAAACTCCATGTATTTCTTATGCCCCACAACTTGATCATTGTCGTCACTCATCTTCCCTGCTTTATTACAGCTATTTTTGTGCGACACGTGAATTTTGTGATGAGATCAAATTATATCAAAATATCAAATTTTCATAGAATTCGACAGTGTTATTTTGCAGTCAATTCAATTAGTCAATTTTTTATAGATACAAGTTTTAGTGAATCTACACTTGTTTCCCATATTATCTTGTCCGACTGTTGGTAGAGGTGGACAAAACTTGGGGATTATTTTATGGATTTAATTGATTCTTTCGACTGCATAAAGTTAATTGTATTTACAACAAATTAATCAACAACACATTTTAGCCATGCTACGCTCAAATATTTCGTAACTTGAAAATTACAAGGCTAACAACTGGAAACTGGGGGAGTATACCCCGCTGGACAGAAATCACATTGGGCAACATATAATTATACATGCGACATTATTACGAAGCTGAGAAACGAAGCTCAGCGAGTATTGACTTTAGCATGTTTGTCCGTCTGACTGTCTGTGAGCACGATAACACAAGAACGCGTTGACCGGTTTCGTTCAAATTTGACATGTCAAGTCATATATATTATATTTTATTCCAAAATAGTAAATAGCATTTATATGAAGATAATTACATTTCTCCGTGTTTGAGACATGTCATCAAATCTATAAATAGAATCAGGAGCTCGTTCCTGGAGACTTTACTACCACCAATCTTCATTCTCGTTTCCTGATAAAGTTTCCAATGTAATGTTTCCATTGACTAGCGTGATGTGAGGCAGGAAAAATTATAATACACCAGCTGCTACTAAAATTTATTAAATGCAATTTTGTAATTTTAACTGCCAACTTAGGAAAATGTGTAGAATAATTTAATATAATGACTATGGCCCTGACTGTAAGATTTTAAGCTAGTACACTCAGGTACCATTTCCCATTCAGGTGCTTTAAATCTAAAACATTTGCTAAATTGTGTCATATTAAAAACATTACAAGCAAATATTGCAGTATACATATTCACACATAAGTGACTTTGGACGTGACATTGTTTTAACTAAACAAAATTCCTAAAGTACGAGCTGAAAAGACAGTCAATTTTTAAATGTACAAAATACGTAATTCATCCAGACAATACATCGACAAACATGATTCCAGTATAATTTAAAATAACGTGACCATAATTATTATCGATGGAAAATATCGGTAAAGTGGTAAATTGAAACAAATTTCTTTACGAGTGCACGAACAAAGTCGTTATTTGTGTTTCCTCATTTTCATTGTCGTTTGGGTAACTTAACCAATAATCCCGTTTTGTCTTATCACACCACAGATAAAATGGAGTCTCGAGATTGTGATCCACAAAATGTTGTCCACAGTGCGGCTAATGCTCTTTCTTTTGTAAAAAATATGTATGCAGATAAAACTATTATAAAATTTGCTTATATCAAATCAGTTCAATGCTTGTTAATCCTTCTGATCTTATGACAAAAATATGAAAAATGTACAAATTCAATTTGCGCTGTAGTTAGTCACATATATTTCATCGTAACCATACAAACTACTTGCTTTAGCAAGAGAAGTGCAAAGACGGAAAAAGTACAAGGGAAACTAGGTACTAAAGGGCTTTGTTACTCGTGACTAAAACAAACCTGAGAAGTTTGTGATAGGCGAGCATACTCTTATGTGAGCGTCTCTTTTTTTATCAAAAATAGAAAGAAAACTGCACTTTTTAAGCATACAACGTATTGTATGGTAAAATATGTTAAGCTATTTCCATTATGCTGGTTGATATTAGTCTTCAGTGATTTTGGTAGTCGTTTATAGAAGTACATCACCCGGTTACCACGAATGCAATGGCATTGGCTTTGCAAAAAAAACTTTTCGAGCAAATTCATGAATCCTTTTTTTTGCAGAAGTCACCACCCTCATGTAGTTAAAACATCAAGAAATAATATCATTGAAGCAAGATGGAAATATTAGTTTAATGTTGTGTAAAAGGCATAACTTATCCGAAATAATTTAGTTGCCAAAGATGAAGATAAACAGAAAACATTTTTAGACATACGTTTACGGAATAATTAGAGAGGGATCATAATATCATAATAATAAGGAAGACGCAGAACAGTTTAATCTTATAGTTGACAATACCAGGCCTGAATTTTAGCAATAATCAAACTTCCTACTAGACTTATCATGTTTATCATGTCAATAATAAAATTCGACTAGACCAAGCATTTTGTTTTTAAAGAACCAATTTTGACGTACATCAATTGAACTGATTTTACAACGATAACCACGAACTAGCTCAATAAGAAAATCTTTATTTGAGTCTGGTGTGCAATAACAGTACATTTATATAATATGTATCGCAATTACAGTATTAAGTTTGTAGTTAATACAAATACGTCGAAAAGATTTCAAATGACTTCTTTATTTGTATATTTTTAGCTTAGCTTCACAACAGACAACAAAAATATACTATAGAAATTTCCACAAATTTAATAACATCAAGTTGTTATTTCAAGTATTGATTTAAATAGCACGAAATAATTACGACTTTTTATCTCAAAATTTTGTGACATCAAGTTTTCGTAGGTATGCCTTTTTATTTAAATTGGCCATGAATTTTGTCATACTTCATTTCAACAGAACAATGTTTTGACAGTACGTAGAGTAATAACTGTAAGAATATTGGTGGTAGTACTTGCATTTAAGCCTGCATGGGAGTTCTATTTATGTCCACAGGAGACGAGGACCAACACCAAAATTCTTCATCGTTTTTGTATACCGTCAACGTTAACTCGCATTTTTCACG
>JAQFZG010001733.1:0-19535 GCA_034695465.1 Entomobrya nicoleti
GTTCCTGTGGAAAGTTGTTTGTTAGCCCATTTTATATTAGAAAACATAAGAAAAACTCGTCATGTTATTGATAAATTGCAATCGTACGTAAAAATTTACAAAAGTAACTTGAATGAAAGTACATAAGTTATTGGTTTCTACATTGGGTAAAAGCCCATCGATATTAAAATAAATTGGTTTGATATTATGAAACTATAGTTTGCTTTCGTCAAGCTTGTATGAAAACTTCGAAGCAACATCGTTTAAAATTTTGTTACTTTGTATCTATTTCTACGTATAAGATATTTGGGCACTTTATTAACATTTCAATAAGATAGTTTTCACAATTTTAAAATTAAACAAATAATTTATAATAAATAAGAAATTTCCCCCAATTGAACGGGAGGTGGGAATAGTCCCTACGTATTATTTTTAAATTTATGGATATATGTCCCATGGAGTTTGCTGAATACCGTCAAAAAGTAAATCACATGATATATCACACTGGAGAAAAATCCTACCAGTGTAAGGAATGTGGTAAACGATTCAGTGATACAGGTGGGCTAAGAGTACACAAAATAAAAATGCATGAAACTATTGCACCGTACGAGTGTGTATTTTGTGGAAGGGAATTTGGATCTAGACGTCTTCTTAGGAATAGTATTTTATAAGAAATCAGTGAAAAAAGCTACTCGTGCCTAAGTTGTGAAAAAGTATTTTGTACGAAAGGCTCTCTAAACCAACACTTATTAACACATAATAAACCTGCTACATTCCCTTGTAATACTTGTGGATAATTATTTGGAAGCCTGTATTTTGTAAAGAAACACAAAGTTGAGTGTGTTCGAAATCAACTTAAAGCTGAGCAAAATGTAACTACTTCGTGATTATAAAATGTGTGGTTCTCAACATGGTATGTATAAATTACGTAAATTGTCGCTGAGTGTAAATTTAATAATCATTGTCAGTTTATATATTTCAACCGTAAGTTATATATTTATATTACATTTCAAAACGCTTAAAGTATTTCTGAGGGTCAGTATATTTTTATAACAAACGTTGAGTCAAACTAAGTAAAAGCACTAAGCAGTGTAAGCGATACTTGTATTCGTAAATTGTAATGCCACAAGTATATTTATTACTAATATTTATAAATTTCTTATCGTCTAATAAACTATTCATTTATTAACAACATGGTCAAATTTTACACATTAATATATGATAGGAATTTTTTGCCAAATATAAAATATAAAACAAGTTTTGATAATTACAATTCTACAATACATTTATTAATAAAATACAATACAATTTTGTATTAAATAATGCTTTGTCGTTGTACACACAGGTGAAAGTTTTTCATAAAAGATAACTCAACATAATTGATTTTACAATAAATTCGTAGGAAAAAATTGCAAGATTCATTTTCAAATAAGACTTTAAAAAAATATGTTTTAATTTTCCAATACAACAACCAAGTCTGCGAGTACTTGTGCAATAACTACAAATATTCACTATCAACTGAATGTTTGCACATAATCCTTAAATTTGGCTAAAAAAAACTGTCAGCAAAACCGTATAAGAACCATTTTTTGAGTTAGAGCAAGTTCGAGGTGAACTTCAAATTTTATAGAATTTGGACTTCTTAATCCCATTGATCATCAAGTCAAATCAAATCACGTCAAATCTACTGGACCTGACCGAGAATCTTACCATTTTAACACTCGAAATTTTACCTCAACGATATGAGGCCATAAACATATTCGTGACAAGTTTTTGAATGTTGCTTATATCTCAAAAAGAAGCGACTCCGCACAGTTTAATTTAAAGAACAATACATTAAAACTGGCACAGAAGCCAAAAACATGATTTATATAAATTAATAAATTACAACTTTTTAGAATTAGGTATATTATACATCTATTTAAGTTGTTATGTTCTGCTTGTTTGACAAAAAGTGGACTTTTATAAAAAAAATAACTACATTTAAAATTTGCGTGACAAAGATTGCATCAATTGTCGACGTGTGAAAGCCTTTGCTTTATAATTGACGCTTTCCATTGGTACTCAACAGGACATCGTTGACAATTATAAGGTTTTTCGTCCGTATGTGTTCTTATATGCAGAAGCAGTTGATATTTAGTACTAAACCTGGTTTCGCACATATTACATTCAAAGCCTCTAACTCGCTTATGAACGTTTTCAATGTGCCTTTTCACTAGCGCTTTAACTGCAAATGACTTCTCATATAAATCACACTCGTGAGGTTTTGTAACTTTGTGAGTAATAAGTTGTTGGGTAAATCTTTGTTTTGCACGAAATGCCTTGCCACAAATCTTTCACGTGTATGTTTTGTTGCTCTTGTGCGTTTTTTCGTGCTTCATCCGGTAACTGTTGTTTGCAAATGTTTTGTTGCACATATTGCAGTGAAACGGTTTTTCCCCGGTGTGGCAAGAAATGTGTTGCTCTAGCTGGCCATTAGATGACAAATACTTTCCGCATAACTTACATCGGAATGGTGTAACGGTTTTGTGAGTATTTATGTGGTAGGCTAAAGTGCCTTTCTGACTAAACTGCTTTTCACAATGCATGCATTTGTATGGTTTAACCATCTTGTGAATATTTTGGTGGACTAACAAATTTGATTTTGTTGTAAATGATTTTTTGCAGATTTTACATTTATACGGTCGTTCTCCAGTATGAATGCGGATGTGAGATATCAAAGTACTTCTGGTGATAGACCAAATGTCACATATTTTACAAGAAAACGGTTTCTCTCCCGTATGAGATCTGTAGTGTTGAAAAAGACCACTTTTGTTATGACATTTCTTGCCACAGAAGATGCAAATATAGGAAACGATGTCAACGTGGGTGTTTCTGTGTAAGTTGAGACCACGTTCAGTGTTAAATTTGAAGTCGCAATAAGCACATTCAAAGTATTGATCAGCCATTCCGAAAGTCTTCACTATTAGCGTTACTTGTATAACAAGAAATATGATCAAGTTTCAGAGGAAAATGGTAACTGGTATTTTTTAAACCGTTATATTTTAGAAACTATTTATTAAACTTCTCGAGAAACTCATATGGTAGCAAAATTGGAAACTAACACAAGCTGAAGTTCACAAGCACACAAGGTAGTTTGTCGGAGGTATATTTTGCAACTATAAATTAAACCATATTTAGGTTCGACTTGAGTACTGAGTCTAATGACAAGTAAGAATACATGCAATTGTCTCAAGAAATCATGAATTTTAAGTGCGAGTAAAAAGGAAGGACAAAATGATAATGTTACAGCTTAAACAGATAATTTTTTTGTTCATCTTTACAGGTGTAATTTATAAGCGAATGTAGGTTGCATGCCAGGGATAGGTATATAAAGTACAAGATAGCTTGCAGCTTGAGAACATGCATGAACATGAACATGTCCATGTTATTTTCGGACTATGTTTGTTCTTAGGAAACTGGGGGTTAGTTAAAGTACATTAGATACCCAAATGCATAAATAATAGATTGAAGCAAACATTAAGTTTGATGTAGTGAACTCAAAGTAATCAGGTACTTTGTCATACTTCGGTAAAGTTTCTATGTATTTTAAGCAGCCAAAGTTATTTCAAGTGACTGGTAAACCAGTTTTTAGGAATGATATGTTGACGCTATAGTTATACATACGGCTAACCAACCACAAACGTAATACACAATGTCATTTAGGTTTTAGGTGTGAACATGTATGCATGAAAACCAAAAAAAGATTGGATCTACGTTGAACCTCGTTGTTTGAAGAAATGGTACTGTAAATTTATTAGTAGAAATAACTCAAACGAATATCACAAACTTACAACTATCTTATTGGTTTCGATTTGACCACAAACACTAACTTGGTTTTATGAGTAATAATTTCACGCAATTTATAAAACCATGTATATATGAAATAAAGTAAATTGTATGTATTTTAGCTAATATTAGTTATCTGTTAAATTACCGAGTGGAATGGATTTATTTTTAGAATTAAAATATAACTAATCTATTATCAAGCATCAAATTTTAAAATAAATTTTACACAAGAATACGTTAAGAATACACAAACTCAAAAGTCCATCATCTTTGAAGAAGATTACATGGCGCCCAAATCTGAAATTGGCGGTACCTGGAATTTGGCTAAATATATTTACAACAATAATATAGAAATTAAAAGATTTCTTAAAATTTATCGAAATGGATTAGTAGCAAAAATTATATTCACCTGGTAAACATCAAACGTAAAACATAACGCACGGGTTAGTTTTCAAAACTAACGTTTGATTTACATAAGAAGGCAAGAACTTTTTCTCTTTCTTGTGCACTACAAAATCGAAACAAATACAAATATATGCAAAGCATTGTGCTTGCAAATTTAAAAACAAACAGATGTAGATGTAACGCAACGCTATATATCCTATACTACTAACATAAGTTTTGATTACTTTACCAAGTAGATATAATGGATAAGAATTTTGAGTCCACTAACAAAATTAATCGAATAATAAGTGAAAAAATGAATTAATTATTGATATGGGAATACTTGTGTTTATCTAATGACACCTTTACATTTTCATTTTCTACATCTGTATGGCTTTTCATCCGTATGTGTTCTTATGTGAAGAAGCAGTCCAGTTTTAGTAGAAAATCTGGTTTCGCACATAATACATTCAAAGCCTCTAATTCCTTGATGAACATTTTGTATATGGCTTTGCAGTGATGCTTTAACAGAAAACGATTTCCCACATTTCTCACACTTATGGAGTTTTGCAGTCCTGTGAACGATTTGATGCTGGATTAAATTTTCCTTTGTCTTGAGAGCCTTGCCACAAATTAGGCAACTAAATATTCGGGTGTCATTATGCGTTTTTTCGTGCTTTACCCGGTTACTGTTGCAAGCAAATGTTTTGTGGCACAAGCTACACTTATAAGGTTTTTCCCCAGTGTGTAAAACAATATGTTGCTTTAGATAACTACTAGACTGGAAGTATTTTCCACACAGTTTGCAATTGAAAGGCGTAACGGTTTTGTGTGTGTTTATGTGGTATTTTAAAGTGCCACTTTGAGCAAACCGTTTTTTGCAATGGTTGCATTTATACGGTTTTACTTCTTTATGTATATTTTGATGTATCCAACAGTTTTGACTTGTTGAAAACGATTTTCCGCAGGTTTTACACAAGTGCGGCTTTTCACCAGTATGAGTGCTCATGTGAGTACTCAAACTTAGTCTTGCATTGAACGAACTGTCACAAATGTTGCAGAAAAGTGGTTTTTCTCTTGTATGAGTTCGATAGTGGTCAAAAAGTTTTGTCTTATTTTCACAATTTCTGTCACAGAAAACGCACTCATTTGGAAGGACGCCAACGTGAGTGACTCGATGTAATGCTAGTCCGCGTTCAGTTTTAAATTTGAAATCGCAAAATGCACAATGAAAATATTTCGCTGCCATTTTAAAACTTTTGTCAATTTGTTGGGCAATATATGCGGAGCAGTTTTAGTAACAAATGGCCAGATACTTAATTTCAAATTTGAATATCTTTAACATTTATAAAGTTTTTAACTTTTTTTAACTTACTACACAATTAAAAATTTGGAATAATTAATTTAAAAAATTATGTTCGTAAAAATAGTTAGTATTTTGTTCTGCAATATAAGAGAATTTAAGCTCATGCTTAGCCACAACACCACAATTTTGTGAATGCTTATTTTGGGATAAGAACTACAACATCCTGAACGTTTGACTGAGCTCCATGGTGTGAAATGAAATATTAATGGACGTACTGACACAGCATATAAAAGCCAATGGTATGCATTTAGTGGTTAAATCTACATAAAAGAAGCTTGCACCATGGGCGCATGACTTAACATGCATTTTTGTGTGCACGAAGACACACATGTTTTTGTTAATACTTTTAGGTAAGACTTAGGATTAATGCATAAAACGGCGTTAACGATGGGGTAAAATCTGTTGCATTAACAATAACAAATTTAGCTAAACATGTGCATGTTATTATATGCGTATGCGTTTGTATACGTGCGAAGAAGCAATGTTTATGTGTATCCTTGATCAACTCATGTACCTAAGTTTGGGTTGGCAGGTTAAGACGTTTGCATTTAAAGCAAAGCTAAGTTATATGCACGCACGAGTAAGGTCGTCAAAGAACATTAACTTAGAAGTTGGGACGGGAATTTTACGGACATCGTCGAATTCTGAAACAAACAAATGATTTTTGACATAAAAAACTTATGCGTAGCTAATAAATAAATTCTTAAAATAAAACTTAATTTTTCATGGATTTTTATTTTCGTTCATACATACTTTTTATTCAAACCAAAAATGAAACATTATCACTTTCTCTGATTTACCATACCATAGACACCACACTGTAGTACGTAAAAACTCGTAACCTGTACAAAGATTGGCTCTTTGTGCATTTCAACTAGCTTACTTTCAATACTTTTTGCACTTTATTTATGAATTGTTAAATATAGTTACTGAAGTTGAACTATAATGTTGAATCTTTTAATGTATATGCGTCAATTATAATAATACAAATGTACTACTAAATTTGCACCCAAAACTTTGTAGGGCATTTAAAAAAAATCCCAACAATTCAAAAATTCCAAATTGAGCATTCATTTCATTCAACTCTTTGCTAATTGTAATGCCTGAGTCTTCAAAAAGCTAACCGAGGTAATCATAATCAAAATTAGAAATATTATAAACATTTTTTTCAATTAAATTAATGATAATGGCATGCTTGCTTTGACGTACTATAAAATGAAACCGTGTGCAGCATGCGTTCTTGCTGTATTATTCTGATAGGATACTACATTATATTTTAGCATGTTTTTTTTATAGCACATCCTCAACCAAATGTGTTACAACCTCTTTGAAAAGTAAAGGAAAGGCAAATATAACCGTCAAGTAGTACATCATGTATGTATATTAATACCTTACACATCCTTGCTATTCCGCTTCTTAAGAATTTCGACTATAAAAGGTGTCTCATAAGACTGTTTAATATCCATCACTACCACTTACCCATCAAACCTCTAAAGTTAAAGTCCTCTAAACTCTTCTCCTCTTTTCGTTTGCTCATTTCTCGGAAACATTTTAAACATGGGTTTGAAATTACTGCTGGCCAACATCATGACAGTTGTCATTATCTTGATTGTGGTAACACCTCAAGCTTCGGTGGGAAAGGTGATCGGGACTCCATTAAAAACTACAATAAAGGTAAAGTTTTCTTCGAGTTTTGATTAAATTTAAAAGTAAAAGTAATTTATTATGTGCAGTTGTAAACATATTGTCAATGATTTTAAACCTGATTGATTTTTTTTCTTTTGGCAAATTAGCAAGAAGTCCACATTCTTGCCAGAAAATTAGAAATGTCGGAGAATCTCAACAATTTTGAAGTTGGCAATGTGACAGTGACAAAATGTACTGATACTTGTTCGCCTATCAAAATTGATTGCTGCCTCGAAAATTATTGCAATAAAAAATACGGTACGTTGCATAATATTTTGGTTTAAGAGTTATAAGTATTTTGTTGTACAAATTTTGCATTAACTTTTTGTTCTTTATTTATTCTTCCACAGAGTGCGTCTCAAGCGGAATCCGAACAAAGAACTGATGGAAAAGATCCAAACTTTATTGTATTATCAATATTGAAACTCAATCATAGGTTTGAATTTCATTTTGCCATTTTGAATTTTCAGTTATACAAAGCAACGTTGACACAAAGTATTCCCAAATGTTTTCATTTTATGCATATATTTTTATTCAACGATTTTAGTTAGTTTTCAATTGTTCAAACTAAGGTTTTATTTATGAAAAAATACAAATAAAAATTCATTTGTCTAATATATTTAAATGAAATTAGTCGAAATGATACAATTATGTTTTTTTAATTTAGTGAACACACAAATCATTCGTCATAATCATATCGACTATTAATGTAAAATACAATTGAATTTATTAATTACCTTGGATCCCACTCATGAACATTATCACTTTAACTCATCATCATTGCTATTGATTAACTTTAACTTGTTGTAAGACTTAAGATAATTTAAGAGATTTTCCTTTTGCTCCGAATAAGTAACTTTTTATTTTCTAGCAGATATTCAAAATATCACTATAAATGGTATGATGAGTGAAATTAACTAACACGTTTAAAGATCATCAGATATAAATCGCACAAACTAAAAAATCGACAAACATTTTGCTGAAAAATTGATGGATAAAAAATCGCTAATCTGCACAATTCCAAAATTATTTTTGGACAGTTGATTTTTCAAGAAAATGTTATTATTTTGGATCCTAAAATTTCCGCTATATATATCCATCGGTTCACTATAGAAACGTTAACTTCTTATCGTCTTATTGTGAGTTGGTACTGCTAATATGAGTTGATTATTATACCATCATTTGTTCCAATAAACTAACTTTTTAGTTTAGTAAACAAGTCAACAAGTGTTTATAAATATATGTATGTTATTTTAATAATTACCAATTCTGGTAAATATAAGTGATTAATTGTTAAATTCGTATATGTTTAGAATTTTATTTAAACAACACAAGTGTTTGTTTCGACTCTCGTGGTTTATTTTCTCTCTCAGTAGTATTCAAGCTCTTGCAAAGGTTCTGGAAGAACCAGTGAAATGATATGTTATATCTGTTCCAATAGTAATATTATCTCATGGTTGGATTAAACATACATTACAGCAATGGGGACCAAATCAAGAGTAACAAAAATACACTACAGTTCAGTTTTTACCATTTTAACTTGTAGCCCAAAAAGACAAAAACTAGAACAATGTTTATGAACGCACCTTGAATATTTTGTATAATTGTAACTTTGTGAAATTATTCTAAAATAATTCTTGTAATGAATTTCCACAAGCTGTGTGTCAGCAAATTCTTTTCAACTTATATAATTGGTGTTTCGACTCAAATTCTTTTGACTAGAGATAACACGACAATAGGAGTTTTTGACATATTATCCGGACCCAAATAATTGACATAATATTTTTTACTATAAAATAATTATAATAGCTAGTTTTACTTGTTATGCAAATCACAAAGCAAACATAACTATTATTCAAGAACCAACAATAGATCGAAAGTTTGATTATATAACACCCAACATATTCGTAAAAAAAGATTTTTGAATTCTTAATATTTACAACAATTACTAAATACGTAAAGCTTGAACAAATACTCTAGAAAATATTTATTGTTATAAAACATACAATGTACAATTTATGTTATTGTTGATACAAAAGTTTTTCACTGTGACAACTAAATACACATGTCTGTAGTAAAGCCAGCTTATGACGTGCATTAAGCAAAATTTGAATAGCATGTCATATTTTCATTGTAACCTATTAGTGAAGCAATTAGATAACTTAACGCAATTGACAAATTGACTAAATTGCCCTAATTTTACGTCACCATGGACACAAAGGGTTCCAACAACAATATTAAGCACTACGTGTCACACCGAAAGCCAATTATAAGAATATGATTCGAAAGGTGTTCTGACCTTCATATGTTCAAGGCCTAAATATTAAATACTGTTGCAGAAGCAATGTTGAAGTTATGTTCTGTTGAGCGCAGGTGTGTTAAAATTTAGTATTTTGAAAGTTATTATCAAATATTTAACAAAATGGAACTTGTCAAGACACTTCTACGTTTACTAAGTTTATATATTGCTCTTTCTGTTTCAACTTCGTGTCAAGAGATTGAAAATCTCATACCTTCAGAACAAAATAGCAAACTTTACGTTGTCTTGATTTATAAGTCGACAAGTTACAGTGAATATTTTTACAATTGTTTAGAGTCGTCATCTTATTTTAGACGCATACTATTTAGCAAAAAATACAAATCTAAAAATGTACTTGAACACAATTATTTTAGATTTCATCAGCCTTACAATTTGTTAGTTGTTCCTATAGACAAAAATATTTCAAGCAGTGATAAAAGTGCTATTTTGAATATTTTAACTCAGTTTGCGTCTACCAAAATGTCAATTTTCATGTTTCTGCAATACTCTGAGGCAACAAATGTACATCATGGAAATCCAGCTGTATTAAGTGTTCTACCAGAAACACAAGCCTACCCAACACTTAAAATACTGCTTACGTTGGCATATAACACAAGCAAAATACTTAAAATATCGGTAACTATCGACAATGTGTTCAGTACACTGTTCAATGTACGTTCACTTGAAAACTTATTCACAAATCCGCTAATTGTACATCGATACTTGGTTCGAATTCGAAAAATGAACGAAATTGGAGTTGTGGTATTTGCAAAACATGAAGAGTATTTTGATCCACAAATGTATGGGAATGATCGTTATGCCTGTAAAACACTTCTTTTCAAGAAAGCTAGTTTAGCGTATCTTTGTGTATACACAATAATGTCAGCGATAGAAATAGGTATAGTGCATAACATGTCAGTGCAAATCTTAAACATTGCAAATGCCAAAGAGCAAGCTTCAGCTAAATCATTTAACGAACAATACATTTTGAGCATACGGTCATCCGCTTTAACGGATTTAGAAACTATAAAACCTAAAGCGCTATATTTTTTATATTATTTTCCTGAAAAATTGGTGTACTGTCAAAATCAGCATGAGCACTCAAGTATAATCGCATCCTCCATTAATCTTTGGACCAAACCAGTTATCAAAGAAATTTGGGTATTGATGCTATTTTTGATTACTTTGTTTACCTTAATTAATCGTTGGAAGTATCGCATGAGCTGGAATTCTCTAAACGTTTTTGGAGTGTTCATGAGACAGTCTGACTTTAAGCGAAAGGACAATAGACTGCGATATGTAATAATTATTTCTTTCGTTGGCATGTTTTCCTGTACTATTTACGAAAATGTTGTGACTAGCACTGTTGTCGCTCCAGAACCACCAAAACTATATCAATCGGTTAAAGAACTCTTAGAAGCTGGATATAAGATTCTTTGGTACACAAGATTCAAATTTTTCACCCCTGAAATTTGGTATCGGGACTTGGAAAGGTTTGGAGTTCCGCAAGAAAATATTCAAAATAGCTTTGAAAAGGTTCCGGAAAACAGGAAATTTGACGCGTGTACTCATGCAGAATATCTCAGTAAGCGATTTACACTAGTTTTAGGACCAAACTGGATAGGATCGATGATACAGGAAATTCAAAAATGTATCATGAGTGATTTTACCAATAAGAAAGCTAATGAAGGTGTAACAACTTGCTACTCGCTCCCAGACATTATGGAAGGCCTTCCGTTTTTCTACGATGTAAATTTGATTAATGGGGAATACGTTATTGAAACTTTTGAGAGGCTACGAGAAAATGGGTTGCAGCACAAGTGGGATGAGTGGTCAGTGTACGCGTATGAATTACAACAAAAGTTTAACATGAACGATACAATAAGGGTTAATTCCAATGATCAAATTAATTTATATAAGTTATCAATAATATTCATATGTTTTCTTAGTTTATGTTTAATTTCGTCTTTGATACTATTCATTGAAATGTTTTGGGCTAAATGCAGAATCTTTTATTTGCCAAATATTTGTATTAGTTGTACATTTGTACCCAAAATCTAGTTTTTTCGAAATCCTTGGCAACAAATTTGAAGATTCGTTCGTTAGCATTTTTTTCTAAATGATACTTTTTCACAGCTTGAAAAAACAAGATTTGGACTTGAGGCATTTTAAACTTCAGATTAATTTAACGCATTTTTAAATTGTTGTCATGGGAGTCACATTTCTTCTCACAATGGCAACTCAAACCTCAGGAATCAACCACCTGTCTCCTACACGAAGTCTCTTGATGTGTGAACAGAGGTTTGCCTAAATTTCATGATTGATGTCCTCCTCAAGTTTGCACTCTTTAATTACGCTTCCCAGTCTGACCAATAACGGGAAAATGTGAAGAAACAGCGTCGACATTCGGAGCTAGAACAGGCCGCTGCCCTAGAAGCAACTGCTGCTGTCGCCGCTGACCACTTAGAGGATGGCGGTACAATTTTTGGCATTGTAAGCCAATATTGTTATCATTAGTATCTGGTTAGTAATATCATTCGAGTTTAGTATCTGGTTTGGTAAGGAATCACTTATTCGTGTTACTTTTATCACCATTGGGAAGGTAGAAATGGATCTCTTTTTGTTTACCAATTGGAAATAAGGAAAAAGATTTAAATAGAAAAAAATATTAGTGTAGGTGATGATTGCATCCTCTTGACGTACCGGATTGTTCGACCAGCGAAAGTGTTATCAGATCGGGTGGAGTCACTTAACTTGCTGCATGGCAAACCAGTGTGTATTTATTGAACTCAATTTACATCGCTGTTAATTTTTAAACGCATTAATTTAACTGATTTAAAATATGTCCCCAGTTTGGTTCCTTAAGTTCAAATGCACAGGGCGAACACAAAATTTTGAATTCAAAAACTAATTTTTTACTTCATATATTGAATCTAACTACTATTTTTACTGGTTGAAATTTGATGTAGTTAAAATATTTTCCAAAAACTCGACTGCTATTGAGTTTCACCAAGATAAGCTGTTTAGTTTTTGGAACATATATTTTGTTTAAAAATGTATTTAAGTTAGCGACTTGAAACTTTCATGACGAGTCAAAGGGCTGCAAGAAAAATACCTAGGTTTAAATTTCAAGATGAAAAGTTTATAAATGTAGGATTTATGGAAGAAAATGCCCTGTGTTAAAGCTTTAAGGATACAGAAAAATCGTTATATTTCAGCCTTTAATTTATTAAAAGTCTTGACATTTTGATAGCGAACCAGACGGCATCAAGACGCATCTACTGGTGCAAGTTTCATGGTATTACGTTAAATACATTAGGAGTTATCGAATAAAATACGAAAAATCGGGTTTTGCCCATTTTACCCGGGTAGGTCGGATTTTTGCGGTGTGGAAAAAGTTGCATTCCTATGCTACTCAGCATGTTTAAGAAGCCTGGGGTAAAAAATTTGAAATCGGAAATGGTCCTCCGATTCATAATGTGGTTCTCTGCGTAATCTCTCATATGCTATGATTCTTTTGGAAAAAAATGCTTATTAATGGTATTAAAAAGCTATTCAATCCCCCAAAATATTTGATTTTAATACAACTTTACATTAGAAAATAACATTAAAAAGACCTAAAGTGAAATGTTAACTTCAATATTACTAGTTACAAATTTTAAGATAACGGAGCCTCGTAACGATTTTGTTCAGGAATTTAGGTTCATAACAAAATGATAATTTTCGAACCAACCTTTTCATTCACATCACAAGTTTTCCATGGACAATCGAGCTAATTACTTATTTTAAACTATTATACACCCATATTGTTATAATTGCAAATTAAAAATTAGATTAATATTTATCCTTACAATTATGCTTAAATCTAACTAATATAACATGATGTACATGATGAAAAGCCACTACGGAACTAAAGTATTTATATATCATATTAAAGAAATAAGTTAAACATCCAACATTTCTAAATTAGTACAACTAATAATTCATTTTACTTATGCATTCTAATCACATGCTGGGTTAGTGACCCATTAGACTTACACACTTCATTACATACGTTACACTTAAATATTCCCGGCTGGTGTGTCAAGCTATGTTTTTTGAGCATATGCCTGGCTACAAAGCCTTTACTACATATGTTGCAGGTATAACCCTTTTCACCAATTTCCCGCAAAATATGAAACCAAAATTCTTGTCTTGTAGCAAACCCTCTTCCACAAAATATACAGCTATAAGGTTTTTCTTCCAAATGCATTGACTGATGATTTGAAAGGCTGTGTTGTTTAGAAAATCTCTTTCCGCATGTTCTGCATTTGTGTGGCTTCTCTCCAGTATGAGTTCTCATGTGACAATTTTGAGTTGCCCGTGTGCTGAACACACTATCACATAAGTCACACTCTATCGGCTTCTCCCCAATATGAATAAGGAGATGATCGTAGAGATGGTTGTGCTTGATTACCTTTTCACAAAATATACATGTCATCTTACCATTAGAACCATGCGTGGATTTCGTATGATGCAGCAAATTATTCCGAGTGCCAAATATTTTATCACATTGGTCGCATTTGAAAGTTTTTTGAACTGGAAAATGGACACGTAAGTGTAATCTCTTTTCGTGAGCTGTATGGAATAATTTACTGCACATGGTACACTTGTGTGACTTTTCTTTTTTATTATGACGCCGAGTCATGTGGTGGTTTAGGCTATACTTTCTACTAAAACTTTTATTACACTCGGTGCACTTAAATTCTTCCAGTTTGACTTTGTGTATAATATTTATGTGGTGTCTCAACGAAGCCTTTAGTGTGAACGAGTCCTGACAGTAGGAACAAATAAATGGTCGTTGTTTCTCATGAAATGCACGAATGTGCCGGTGGATACTGTCTTTTGAGTTCATTTGAATTCCACAAATGTGACAAGAATGCTTGACTCCTAAATGACAGGAGTTTACATGTCGTAATAGATTTCCACTTTGAGTAAAAGCTTGAGAACAAAATTTGCACGGATAGGGACGTTGACCATCGTGGAATGTAATGGTGTGGTTTTTTAGTACTCCCCTAGTCACAAACGTTTTTGAACAAGTATCACAAGAAAATCGTTTTCGTGGCTTCGAACTATGAATGGTTCTCATGTGTTGATTAAATCCGGCCAGGGTTTTCATCACTTTTGTACAAACCTGACAAGGATATCGAATTCCATGGTGAGCCGAATTCGTATGATCATTCAATCCTGATATATTTACAAACAGTTTTGAGCAAAACTTACACTGATGGGGCTTTTGACCATGGTGAACTGTGATGATATGTCTGGTAACTAAAGATTTAGTAGCAAAAGTTCGGGTACAAAGTTTACATGGGAAACAAGTGGTCGTCTTTGATATAGTACTTTTCTCCATTATGTTATAAAACCATTGTAATAATTATTTATGAAGGTTCTAAATTCAAACTTGTTTTTGTTGGCTTAAGGAATGGTCAGTTTGAAAAAAATGACACTTTTGGGTAGTTGTAAAAATCGAAAATTTAAAAGTTTCTAAAAGTTACATTTAAGTTATTATTATTTATATTTTTATAGTAGATAAAATGTATGAATAATCAAATAAACCGATAGCATGATAGTGAATGATTTTTTTGTGTACTTGGATATAAGATAAACCTACCCGTGTTAAAAGCAAGTTTTGATATTCTGTTTTTGTGAATTCAACTTTTCTATAATATCCAGTGTACTTCTTTGTATATTTTCCTAACCAAATAAAAACAGGTAGATGGAGGTAAACGTGAGCATAATACTACACTACGCACAACATTGTAAACTGATGTTGTTTCTATAAAGTACGTTTGTGTACCTCAAATGATAAGAGTGTGAATACAAAAGTGTGTTAGCTTTCACAGGTTTCCACATATTTCATCAGCCAACGTGAAGTAAATGTGCGCATGAGCTATTCATGCATTAATGTTTTCTTACTAAAGTCATAGGGGATTATTATTATTATCTGTAGCATCTGTCCCGTGTTCACAATATATGGTATTGTTGTGCATACATTTTTTTTGGTTGAATTTTACATGCTGAAGAATGTGAACATTTTCCTATGAATTTAATTGGCATTAGGATTTTTATAAATCGAAAACCGGTTTTAATTGAAACTTTAAGATTGAAAGCTATCAAATAAATTCTTGTTTTGTAAATATTTGTGGTAGCGAGAGTGTGGCTTTATCCAACAAGTATTATAGTCGATTTTTTTATTTGCTTGTAATAATATTTAGAAAGTTTTGAATAGTTAAGTTGTTGTAAAATTTTTTTTATTTTTTTTGCCACATTGAAGTGTATTTGTTCATTTGCGATTTTTCAATTGATCAAATGATGATTTTTTGGCAAACAAGGTATTAGTATTACTATGAAATGTGATATTTTGGAACTTTACATGTTTTTATTTATTAAGGCTTATATTTATTGATATAAACACAAGTTTGAACTTATTTTACTAAGGAGCTCAAAAAAGCAAGTAAATTCTGGGTCATTTTTACTTGCAGGGTACGATTCTAAAGCTTCTATTGTGTAAAATGCATAAGAATTTATTATAAGCATTTAAAGTTCTTCCTACGCAATGCATACTTAGCACCTTACCCTTATATAGCTGTCATAATTTGAAGATTTGTGAGAACTTTGCTTACAAAAAACACAATAAAAGACATGCATTTAGAAATTGAAGGCTGTTTACGAACTTAATGCTTACTTTAAATCAGTATGATAAAGTTTCAACCTCTTTACGTGTAAGATATTTGAATGGTGCAGTACATATTATTAGAATGTATCAAGGTACGTTTCACTCACTATATGCATGTATTGTTTGGTGTGCATCGACACAAAATAAAGCCACTACCTCAAACACGTATCAATATTAGCATTTACTTAACTCAGGTGAGCACTAGGTGAAATGACAGCAAGTATCACTCAAGGTGTATCTTTTGGTTAGTGAGTAATTAAGCACAGAGCCGCATAGTAGTCTCTTCTTCAAATATTCCAGTGCTGTTCTTTCAAAATAAGATGTTCATTAGTTTTAAATGTTAATAAAGTACATTTATAAACAACTCGAAACATTTCACGTCCGAAAGTATACATCCTGTTCTATTTATTGAAATAATTACTGTGGCCAAAATGGAACCGCACGATAATTTATTCCCCAAAAATGTCCACAACCACCTTGCAAATGTCCATAAAGACAAAAGCTCGTTCTCGTGTAAATTGTGTCCGAAGTCATTCACAGAAAGGGCAAACTTAAGTCGTCATATCAGAAGTATTCATCGAAATATCCGGTACAAATGTCGGCAATGTGACAAGTCTTACACGGAACATACTAATCTTCGTGTTCATGTGCAATCTAAGCACGAAAACAATAATCCATTTTCGTGTCCATCATGTCACAAGTTTTTTCCTCGCAAATACGAGCTACGTTCTCATTTCCGCCAAGTTCATATTCCAAAAGCCAAGGAAAAGCCTTTTACATGTACGTATTGTCAACAGAAGTTTAGAAATGTTCACAATCTCAACGCGCATCTACTAAGAATTCACCAGAACCCTGAGAAAACTCACAAGTGCCAACTGTGCTCAAAAGCGTTCTTGTGTGTTGCGGAGTTAAAAAACCATATGCGAACTCATACAAGGAAAATCGAAAAGCCCTTTCAATGCGGTGTTTGCCAAAAGTATTATGCTACTCGTAGCACTCGCTCTACTCATATAAAAATGCACCAAAGTGTAAAGAAAGATAAATATGTGTGTGTGTTTTGCGACAAGGTTTGCGCGTTTAAGTGCCATTTGAATTTGCATATTTTAAGACACATCGAAGAAAAACCCCACCCGTGTGAAATATGCTCAAAAACGTTTTGTTCTAATCAGGACAAAGCTACTCATATGATAAGCCATACTGGAGAACAATCTTTTAAGTGTACGGAATGTGGCCAAAGATACACTACAAGGGCGGGCTTAAAATTACATCGTGTTTCAAAACATAACGATATTGCTAGATTTGGTTGCGTATTTTGTGGGGACTCATTTGGCACAAAGATACAACTTTGGAACCACATTTTACGAAAAATCAAGGAGCGCCCATATTCCTGTAATGTTTGTAATAAAGTCTTTATTTCAAATGCTATTCTGAAGGAACATAGATTCATACATGGGGAACCAAAATATCCCTGTAACTCTTGTGGAATGCGGTTTGTTAGCCCAATTTACTTAACTAAGCACAAGAAAAAATCTCATTAAAAAATTCGAAGTTATCGCTTCTGTACCAAAGGAATGGATATATATAGCTGAAATCTTGGGGTTCTAAAAATAACATTTTCTTAACAAATCAACTATTCCGAAATAATTACAACGATTCAGGGCCTTTAAAAGAAAATAAATATAAATATAGTTTAGTAATAATAACATTTCAAATTGGCTAGGTAAATTTCGTATATAAATGATGACTTGATGATAAATATCTCACTTGTATACAATTATAAGTCTAATGGCGTGAATAACGAATTTGCATTTTAAATTGTTGAGATATGTCTTAAAGTATCGTAAGATTTAAGCTTGCCATGTAAAATAAATGGAAAAATGTATTAGTAAAAATAAAATTTCACATATGTATATATTACTCGTAAAGCGTATCAAACTGAACTTGAAAGATATCAGTAATCAAAAGTAAATGTGCAGTCTGTAGCAATTAAGTTAATTCATTTTGATGGATGATAGTCCATTATTTTTTACTGGTCATTCGGTTCCATTTCTTTGTTAGGACAGGGAAATATTATTTCATAATTTTTTTGTAAATTTAGCCTTCATTGTAAAAAAATATTATATTTCTGTCCTTTGAACAATAATTCCAAATTATACATAGCTAAAATTGATTGTTAAAAAAATATAACATGAAATTTGATTTAATAAATTATTTTGTAATTTTTGTTAGTTGTAAAAAACCAACTAAAATGTTTATCATATGATTTTTAGTTCCAAATTAAATTGATAAACCGTGCTGAGTTTATTTATGTAACGCAGTAAAAATATTTGATCTGTTAAAACTCGATTTTCTTGCATCAAACTAGGGAATTTGCAAAGCAAAACGTTTCCACTTGAACTGTATCTAATATTTTTTGCATTGTTTGAAACCATGATTTAAAATCAAATAATTGCATATTTATTAAGTGAAGCAATAACTAAAATACCGGGTAAGTCATAAATACAAGTAACACATGCTTATCTCAATATTATCAACAAAATGTCTTATATTTTCCAGCCATATCTCCGTATTTATTGTTTGTACAAAAATCGAAGAACTTTTGAATTTGCGAATACTCCGTACACTATTATTTTACTTCTCATTAGCCCAGCCATTGAATTGTAACACAGATCATTCTAAAAGGCTATATTTTCTCAACGTAAACTTACTATGCTCTTATTGTAATATTGAGTATTTGAACACATTAAACATATTGAACACAAATTTTTTTATTGAACACAATAATAATACTAATATATATTTACTAATTACAAAAACATTTAAACAACAAATTAGTATTTTATATAAGTAATGTAAATTGTACATTGATTGTTTGTGGCTGCTAAAAACTAATTATTTTATTCACTGGTGAAATTAATTTACTCGGTATATACATCCGTAATGCAAAAACAATTGCTTGTTTCAATTGTTTACAAATTGAAAAAATGCCTCCCAATTTATACTATAAACCGATCGTTATATGCAATTTAGTACACGTGGCCCTAGACTGAAAGTCGCCTTGAATAATATTAATTCCCTAAATATATATTAGGTAACATGTTTAATTTGATATGTCCTATTAGAACTCATGTCACTTACACTTTATTAAATTTTGTCTTAATGGTTTTTGCATGTGTGTGTATTAAAGAACATTTGTACATTGTCAAAAATGTAACTATCAACCAAAACCGAGGTTTCAACATATCATCAATCTGGGATGGATCACTCCCTTCAAT
>JAQFZG010001734.1:0-19530 GCA_034695465.1 Entomobrya nicoleti
AACATTCAGAGTGGGTGGGGGAAATCTGGGGGATGTAGGATTCAAAGGGACCGTGGCACCCTAAGTTAGGTGGGGTATCCTGTACTAAACTGATAAAAAAGTGTAACGTAGGGGAAGGGGTCCGATTTTAGCGTTGGGTTGTTATCGAAAACTTTAGTTTTCGGGCGTTCTGCTCGTAATGCATAAGTTCAGTAAAACGTGACAAAAAGCAGGTTTTATTAAATAATACATAAACAGTAAATGTCACTTTGTCTATCTTTATGTGATGTTCCATAAAATGGTTATAATTATGCCCTCCGCAAGCTAAAATATTTGAATGAACTATAATCCTTTTGACCCTTTATGCTTGACCTTTTTTGGAAAGACTTGGCTTTTGAAGCGAACCGCAATTTATCATAGAATTAAGTAAACCATAAAATGTAAACCTTTACCATTAGAACCGATTTACAAATTACACATAAATCATCATCATCCTTTGAAACTTACTGATAAACAGTTATATATATTTCTTTATCTCTGGTTTTGATTAAAAACCTCACTTGTTTTTTTGGATTTTTCAAAATAAATTTGTTAAAATTATGTTAAAAATCTTCACTCTTTGCGTTATGCGAAAGCTATGAGAAAGCAAAATATACAAATACAATACAATATATTATACGATGCAGTTTTGGGTTGTTACTCTTTTAAAAATTATTTTTTCTAAGTTCAAGAGATACACGTGCCAAACCTTCAAATTACACATAAGTGGCTTCCTTCGCCCACGTCACATAAATGTACTTTGTCTAAGGTTTTGTGGTGGACATTACCACAAAAATGATTCTAACAACTTTCATGCCATCATGCAGTAGTATCAAAATCGTGAAAATTCGCACAACAGTTTGAAGTGTGATGATATGCAAATGCAAATGTGAAACAATTTCTTTCTAGTAGCCCGAGTAAGATTTGAAATAAATAGATCATCAGGTTTTTATAAATGTTTTAATTGGTCTATCTTTTTCGCTTTTACCTTGCTTAAGTGTAGGCGCTGATGAGCAAATGAGAGCATTAGATGTGCAGATACATTTTCCCATATGGCTTTTTTACAACTTTTTAAGCACTTTTGGTTCTTTTTTGGCCTGATATCACATTCTTTTCATCACATCGTTGTGAAGTAGCGGTATCTAGCTATCATTATCTTTATGAATGCACTTTACGGAACAGTAATAATGTCTGCATCAGTATATCACATGCGAATTTACTGTGATGCTAATAAAACTTTATTGTATTTCATAAAATTGCAGTTGTCTCGGTTAGTTGCAAGAATTAAAACGGATCTCTGGCACCTTTGCCAAAAAAAACTTGAATAAGCTGAAGATGTGTGTAATTATTGTTATGTTAGCAGCGTCTGTAACTGCAAAACGTGCAGGCACAATAAAATATTATTTTTAGTATGACACTAGTTGACTGGTGTAGGAATACGAATTGTTGTGAAAGGATATAGTTTACAGTCGTTTTGGCCAAATCAGTAATGATTCATCGGTGAGAATATAGTAAAAGTTTGAACATTAGTAACTTTACTAAGGGCACTCATTTACCTACATTAACGATTGTGTTTATTTTTGGTTAAACTTTCTGTACTCTGTTGAATTTAGAGTGAACGCGTAGTTATGTGTGTGCAGGAAGCTTTTTAAGAACGCTAAGTGTCTGTCAGTATTCATGGCGCTCTTGATTCAATCCTTACTCATCGGTCAACGATCTTTTCAAACTATTTACTTTGAGGACTTTGCGCATTAATACCTACACAGATATTGTGCGAGTCGGTGGGAGGTAAAAAACCTAACAAAATATGGCTACTGGGTTAACTTGATTTTTTAATTTTCATTCAAAATATATTTGAAGACACATAATCTAAAACAATATATAAATATACAATGATTGATGCAAGTAGCACACTTTAAAACAGGAAAGGATTAAGCGTTATCTCTTTACAAAAACATTTTGATGGCATGTGGTGGACATACCACTTGATCCACTAACTCACTTGTCATTGTTTTTCTTCCTAAAAATAATCCTTCACCCTCGTAATATTAGCACATGAAATTTGTAAATAGAAAAAACTGTGCTACTAACAACACAGTCATTTATTATTAACAAAACATTACCATTCCATGAAAACATAAATGAAAGTAGTTCATAGTTTAATGTTTTTAACAGTTTACGTTTATCTAACAAAAAAAAACTCACACACACTCACATTACTTTTTCGGCATATGCAACCATAATTTTGGTTCATTTCCCATTTGGAATCATGTAAGCATGTGTTTTAACTTGTTAAACACCTCCGTTGTTTAAATACGTGAGAGCCGGAAATAGATTCATAACAAGATCATTTCATCATTGACTTATTGTCAGATAGTTCAATGTACGGCCCAGATTATATCGTAGAAACCGAAACAGTAGCATCATATAAAATAAAATGTACACCTTTCTTAAAAAACTGTAGTGTCAGCAGATTACTTAACGGCAACCACGTACGAGACAACTAATTCGATGTATGTATGCAATGGAACGAATGAAATTAAAAGTAAATGAGAAAATGCTTAGTTCTTAGTATAATAGTGTGCAAAAACACTTGAAGTTGATTAGGCATTGAAAAGATAGAAGAGGTGCATAAAATATGATAGCATAATTGTGACAAACCTGTCTTCTACTCTTCACTGATTAGTGATCATGTAATCATAATCCCAAGGTACTTCTCATTTCAGCCAAAATACTTTATGAGGACTAAAGGTGTCTAAAAGTCCAAATATTTGCGTATAATGCGCATGTGAGATAATTTCTGGTTAGTTTTAATCAACCACACAAGACACAATCCAAGTATTAATATATATATTAATCTATAATAATGACCACATGTCATTGATGTTTGAAGGGTTTTTGCTGTCTTATAATTCATAAATTGTTTATATTATTATTGGTGGTTTGGTTTGATATTTGAATGCAAAAAAATCCCTTTCACTTCTTTGTTTGGCTTTTGACTTTTCAGCTAATGAGCAAAATGAGGTGCCAATGGCAAAATGTTCGATATCTTATTGTTAGTCAAAATTCAAAATATATGTATGTTATGTGGAAATGGAGGATAAGGATCGTTTTTTGTGCCGTTACTTAAGTGGCAGCCAATAGTCTCATTATTTTATTGACATTAAAGGGTTAACTCATTTAAATAATTGGAACTGTTGTACAGTTATAATGGTGGTTCTTATAGTTCTGATCTGATAAGCTTGTTATAACGATCCGATCAAATAGTTACGTAAATAAATATTCGTACTTATCCTGTTTTCAGGAGAGTAATGACATTACTGTTAATAAAATGAGTGAGTGGTCACGTCAAATTGATGTTGATTAGTGAGTATTGAGTGTAGTACGTATATTTTACTGTTATCTTTATATTCTTGAGGACTTATGATTTTGTGAATTTTTCAGACGACTTGAGCATTGACAAACCAACAACAGTTTTTGCTTTGCAAAGCTTCGAGCCCAGTCATGCTGCATAATTTTATTTATGTCTGGACTTACATATTATACAGTTTCCGAACTAAAATACGAATATATAATACGCAGTATGCCATACTGCCATCCTTTCATGTGAAAAATCGTTTTGTTCAAATTAATTGGCATTTGTAATAACAGGAGATGGAAATGGAATGGTCAGGAAATTTACCGGTGGAAAAATTGTAATGATTGTGCGGGAGGGGCGGTGATGGTATTATTATTGCTCAAACGTTTTTTCATTCATTATGCTAGAAGTCAAAGATCTATTTTTTGCAATCTACGTAATATACATATTATGTCTTATTAACAAGGATTGCAATGCCATTCCTGTTGAAAGATAAGAATAATGACCTATGTTGTGTGTTGATCGATTTTTGTTTATGTTTATGTACAAGAATAGGTTATTTGCATTAAACTGTTTTGCAAATATATATATTTTGACTTTACCTGTTAATCTAACTTGGATTCTCTTAATCACCTTCATACATCACTTCAGTTTTGGTAATAGTGTTTTCGCTCTGTCTATGTCTGCTTTTAGGGAAATGACGTGTGCCCACGTTAAGGTGATGATGATTGTTTGGGTTTATAGCTACTGATGTTTTGAGTCTTGATAATATGCCAGATGCAGGAAGATTTAGCTAATAATCGAAACAGTGTGCAAGAGCATGCTATGTTTTCAAACACTGTTTTGTTGATGTGATGGATGACGATGTGATATTTTGAAAACACTGATAATCTCCCTCCACACACGCAAAACATCTTTTAGTAAATACATGTTCATAGTTGTACGTTATAGACTCTTCCAAGCAAAACAAGCTTTCTTTATCCTTTTTGTGGGACAATTACACATTACACACGGAATATAAATGCGTTCCACATGCATATATAAATTCTGTAATAATAACGTCCGATTCCAAACATAATTATGTGCACGGCAAACTGTTTTCTTTTCATAGAGTAAATAATTACAGAGCTATCATACAGCTCTATTAAATGCGGAGAAAATAAAAATAAATGCTAATTTTATCATAAAACCTTGTCATACAGTCATTCAAATTCAAAGGTTACATTGTACGTAAATTGAACGTCACACTCACACCAGGTGCAATTCATACTCCACCTGCTCTACAAGAATTCATAATCAATTTTTTCTCCATAATTTGAATAAGCGTGTTTCAAGAAATTTAAATTCCTTACTTGGTTATATAATTTTCTGCAATTTTATTTTTAATATTGGATTTGGAATTGGTACAAGGAAAAAAGTAGTAGAACCGGCTTTTTTTGTTGAGGTAGTTCTAAAATTCATAGGACTACTAGCTTCTCACAAACATATCAATTGTCATATTCTATCGCATAACAATTGATCATAATTTAATATAAATTTTAATTCAATGCGTTCTTATACGCTCATTTTGAAACCTTCCAATAAAGCTGTTTGCTGCCAAAATATGAGAAACATATCTTGTCACGTAGTCTTTTTTGCTTATGAGCTTATCTACGTGATTTTTACTCGTTCATTAAAATCTCGCAACGTTGTTGTTGCTTCTGGCGTGTCCGCAGAGCGTTTTTTTTTACATAACTCGACAAAAAAAGAAGACCATTGAAAGACAAAAACCTCCTTTCTTGACTTTTGATGCTGTGACTCCCATTTATGATTGTTTATGTGTAACTTTTACAATTTTCTATTACACATCATTTTTTATCATTAATAAGATTCAATTCAAAGTAATGCTTGTAGCTAAACTAAATTCTTATAAATCATGCTTCCATACATTCTAGAGGAAAACGTCTAATGGAATTAGATGTAGAATGTTGGAATGCTCCGTCTCCTCGTAGTTATTGTAACGAGGTTTTTCTGCGTTGTTGTTCTTCTGAACTGGTTACATAGTACACAATTTTTACAGATTTTGTACGCTGTACTGGGCATCTGTCTGAAAACAAAGAGTGCACAGAGTACATCTACGAGCTACAAATTCTGCACTAGACGCAAACCGCAGGTTTTTCTAACGCTTTCAGCAAATATAGTAAAATAGTGTGCATGTCGAGTTGTAGCCCAAGTAGTTGATGAATAAAATGGTTAATACTATTAGAACTTGTTAGTGCATTACACTACTTACAATAAAGCTACAACATTGAACATCAAATGCTGCTTATAAACTGCAGATTTTCCTTCGAACATATCGGCATTGTTATCCGATATACTGCTCTATAAACTCATGCTACTTTGCTCTATTGGGTTAAGTAAAGTTCTCTCCCTCTCATTTATCGTTGCCGCAACTATCTCCATCTCCACCATCATTTATTATGATGATCATCATCGACTATACAGCAATTGTGGTCTTTTCAGTTTAGTGTGTACATTGTAATGTGTATACTGCTCTTCCTTCTCATTCTGACATTCTTAAAGTCTTTCGAGTTGAACAAAACGTATGAGCGAATATAATACAAATGCTCGAAAGCTTGACTCACTCAGTAGTCAGTCGGAGTGCAAAAACGAGATAACTATTTAGCCTTTTCTTGAGCAGGCAGGCACATAAACTTTTCAACTATATAAATCAGCAGTGATTTATATTGTTATATAGTGCTATGATTTTGGTGATTTTCCGTTGAAAGATATTATTCATAACTTCATTCATATCATAGTCAAGTTTACCAACAAAATATTAATATATGATAGAACACGAAGGAGCTCATTCATATTTCGAAAGGATAACCGATTAGGTGTCTGTTTACTTATTGTTGGCGACTTTTGGCCTGGCCTCTCTTTAACCAACGTACTCTGTTTGTCCTTATTGTATGCTATGTGAATTTAACAAAACATCAACACAAGATTAATACACATGCAAAAAATTGACATACTACATAATATATGTAGCGTATTAGCACATTAACAAAGCAGTAGCAGCAGTACATGTGTTTTAGTTTAATGTGGGAACTGGGAACAGCAATCTGACATATATAAAGCTTGAGCCGAATGACCAGCACGGTTCATTCGATAAGTGAAAGCTTCAGTGGAAAAAACGGCATGATGCATTTAGGAATGGGTCGCCGAATGCGCAACTACTATTAAAGTTCTTTTGCGGAGTAGTCAAAAGAAGTAACAAATATGCTTCTGTCGTGTAAGGAATTAATTGTTATTCCTGATTTGAATTATTTCTTACCGAGTTTAAAAGTGTTGACAAACTTTAATGTGTAAAATATTCATGAGAAGCTTGGACTACGTTTTTGAACAAAGTGTCACAACTTCTGTGAAATCTACGCATGCATTTAAAATAAATGCTTTCATGAACACGACTCGCTTGTAAAAACGACTCACTTTCGTCGTCCTATTACGCATAAAAATATCACTGAGTTGTTCAAGTTGCAACGGTGGAAAAGAAAATCTTCCGCGAAGTCTTAATATATATGGAAAACGGTGTTGTCTTATCTAGCAACCAGAAAAACTTAAACGTTTCAGCGGATGACTTGACATCTGAAGATCCTTTTCGGACAACACAGACGTCAGCAAGAAAGCACGCTGAGAAGAAGTGATATTTTCAATAAATCAAACCGTTTATCATCTTTTATTATAATCTTCTTAACTTTTAATGCAAAACTTTGCTGAGAATTAGAGCAAAGTAAGCAAGCAAGTGGTGTACTGACTAAATACATAAACGATAATTCATAATTTTATGTATGGCAATGCGACAGTTGAACATAAGATCAAGGGTCAGTCTCTGATTTTTCCATAATAAAACAAATCGCTTTTATTTTATCTTTGAATGTTTAAACTGGGTTGATACAAGTGCATATCGCCACCTCATCATCACGTTTCACTGGAATAATATTATTGGCTGAAAGTACTTTTGGGAAAAACGCCAGCTTTTGTTATGCTCTCATCAAAAGAGTTTGTGGTGTGTTCTCTGATCTTCATAAGTACTTGATCTTTTGACTAGAGAACAGTTAGTTCGCGAAATTGCATTGGAATGCAAACAAAAAGTGAATACATTCAAAACAGAATACAGAGCAGACTAGTTCCGTCATTGTAATATTGGGTTTGCATAAAGTTCTATTGAGATTGTGTTATATGGAATAAATATTGATTGATTTGACTGATTAATCAGTAATGTGACATTTAATTGTTTAACTATTGGGCTCCTGATTATACCTTGTTAATTAGTGTCGGCAGAGTGTAATCAATGTTCAAATTAATCATCGTGTACTTTGATGTAAAGATATCCCGTTGTAAAGTCAAATCATTGGCGTAACAAGTGATGCTGAAAGCCACTATTGCGCAAATTGAATAAAAGTGACTTGATCGATTTACACTCGTTTCAGTTGACATTCTACTCGCAACGTGATACACTTTGTTAATGATTTCAAGTAAACAGCCTTACTCAAGAGCTGTGAGCATGTTCACGAATTGTCAAAACTTTGTTTTCTCTTTTGCTAAAAAAGTGAAACCAGTTTGTAATAATAATTGTTTGTTAACGTAGCAAAAGGGGTAAAAATTGGAAATTGTACAAGTTTCCAATTTAAAATTTTAAAAAGCTCTCATACTACATATCTCACGCCAGATTTTCGTTTTAAGTTCAACACATATTTATATTAACATTTTTACAAAATGGAATCTCAAAGTAATAACTCGAAGGAAAGTGCCAAGGAGCAGACAACAGCCTCTACTGCAGCCGCGAATGCGGCAAGTTCCAGTGGCACAGTGGCTGCGCATCATCGTCACCAACAAATTCAGCAGCAAGTCGTTGTCGCAGCCGCCGCTGTGGCTCATCATCAGCAACAACAGAATCTCGTTCTGATTGAAAATATTTATGAATTAGAAGTTATCTTTCGAATTGTTCAAGTTTTTGTTTATTGGTTTGTTGCAATTGGAAGAGAGGTAATGACATGACACTATAATTTATCTTCTTAAATTTTTACTGTACTATTCTATTGAACGTTTCATAATATATACTTTTGATACTAATGATAGCCAAAGACAATTTAGAGCCATACAATACATTTAAAAGGTACATTAAACCCTTAAAGATGTTGGGCTGGTTATGATTCAGCACTCACAGGCATTTTAAAAGAAGAAGAAGAGAATGTCTGAACTGACTAATAGTTTTCATATAAAGAAAAACAAACAAAGGCAGAGTGCATTTCACTTTGGCTAGTCTTCCATTTTAAGTGGTATGAATTATTACGTATCATTCGTTAGTTTACACAAAATGGCATCTTGGAAATGATCGCAGCAACATGTTAGTTGCACGGTATAATTTACGTTCACCGTCTACTGATCTTTCCCAGAGAACTTGGCAAGTGTGTTAATAAGAAAACACCATTATTCGTGTGATGGGTACAGAGAGAAAAGTAGGCAAGCAGATCAATGCACCAACAAGACAACAAAATATATCGAGTACGTAATGGTGCAAAGCTGGGATGATACAATTTGAGGAAATGTGAGTCACATGATTGTAAAGCTGAAAGCTTCTCTGATTTACTTGTAACAAAGTAAACGTTTTTCTTGGATGTCATTATATGGGTGACATATTATAAAGCTCTTCTTATTTTTCACACACTTGCATTCTGAGAAGTACATAAACCTACGAACTTTTTCTTCTTAACTTCCTGCTTTGCATCCGCTTTACAAAAGAAATATTCACTGATTGTGAGAAATCACGTCACAATACAGTGGAATACAATGTGGCGTAATGTGAGCGAAACGAATAAGATGGTTTTTATGGGTGAAAGCATATAAAGTGCCGCCGAATGTACCATTTTTAAAAGTCATGTTCTTCATTTAAATGATTTACTTTAATGCATGTTATATGTATGTTCTTTTTTTGCAGTTTAAACGTATGCTGAACAAGGAATTGAGCCATTTCTCGGAGTCATCCAAGTCTGGAAACCAAATTTCTGAGTACATCTTCAGCACTTTTCTTGGTAAGTTTATTTTAATTTTGTTGACGGACTCTTTGTATTTTAGAAAAAATAATGCATACGTTTTTCTTCCGATTTATTTTCCCGTTCGTTTTTTTTAAATATTGGGTCATAATTTTTGCAAAGAGCATTTTAACACAAAACATCTAAAAAATAATTTACCAGTTAATGTCAATGAATTCGGGTAACAAAACGACAAAACCGTATTCATATTCAAATCGTGCAAATATAAGATCATTATGGATAATTTGCATTGAAGATATCTTTGGAATAGATAATGCAATGCGATGTATTTTAAGACCTTTTAAAATTCCAATGAATACTCATCATCAGAATATGTTAAAGCGTATCATAAAACGAAACTAAATATGCAATTTCTTGATGATTCTTATTCTTGGCACCTCTTGTTCATTCAAAAAAACTTAAATTATTGATGTACGCCTCAAGTCTAAAAAATGTGTAGCATACATATCGAATCGATAATGAATGTAAAATATTTATTTATGAAAATTCGAAACTGTGCAGCTGCTACTATAAATATAAATAGTGCACTGTAGCCAACCTATATGATTTACTCCCATTGATCATTTCACCACTATACCATAAAAAACGCAGTCACTAGCTGATGAGGTGAAGGAAAAGTCATAAATTTCCTTTCAACCAGACTCCAAACGTCTAATTCTACTGCAGACGGAAAAGTTTTCAGTTAATCATTTGATTAGATTATCCGAGCAAACATTTTTTTAAATCAGTGCACTCCTGATCCTGAACAACTGATGGTGATCATTAGTATTCAGGACAGGAGACATATCAGATTGGAACGTTTGGAATTTCAGATTTTTAGCCAGGAGCCTCCTAATTTTTCATAAAGTACTAATTGCTCTGGCTCCATTGAACATGAAATTCTTTAATGATATTCTAAAATGGCAATGGAGATGAGCTGAATAGTAATAACATGTTAATAATAGTTAAATAAACTTATAAAAGAATACTCTTTCATTGCGAAAGAAATGCGAAGCCTGCGAAACTTTACTTCATAAATTATACAGGAAGCAGCTAATTTAAAACCTCGCATATTAAGTTAGCGACTATACATGAAGTTTGGACATGCTCTCCTTCTCCTCTATCAATATATTTACTCGCATAACAATGCGATGCGTTACATGGTCATACTGCTAGCGTTTGTTTTGGTTTCGACAACAGAAGTCTTTTAGGAAAACCTCAAATGTTTTCAATCAGTTTGGTTCTAGGTTTTAAATATGATTATTCTGTGATGTTATTAAGTGCGTGCGTAAATGCGTATTTCCACGTGTGTGACCTGATTGCATCCCAAATTCTATTATTAAAGCTTCACCTAAATTGCATTCATATTATTGCTAAAAAGTTTCAGGGTTGGTGGTTGGAGCGTGTATTTTTGTTGGTATGTATGTGAGTGTCAGGATGATGATGATGGTTTTGATGACGCGCTGTGCGTGTGCATGGTTGGAGGAAGTTCGCATAATAATTTTATACATGCATGTGTATGCGCGTAATGCTATAATATACTTGCAATTCTACAAAAAAATCTATATAATCCACTGCCTGGCCTAATGGAAACAAAAATGTTTGTATGATTTCACTTTATAAGCAGCAATGCGTAAACGATCAGTTAAGTGAATATTGCCTTTCCCATTGATATTGTCTTAATCGGATTTATTGAACATCTTGATAATCAGCATAATTGAAACACTCATGTGACCCACATACTTAATTGTATTCAGTAAGTTTGACACTGTTCCTCTTTCTTAATTTAGAATATTATGCGTGCTCGTACTATATTATGCGACCACTGCGATGGAGTATCAGCCAAAAATATTTCCTCTTAAATAATATTTGTAACATTATATCATCATGAAAATTACATGTGTTTGTACTGCATAACATGTAATCACGTATGTATCCCAAAATCTTCTCATAATACAAATGTTCTATATATATTGGGATTTCAAACAAAAGCTTTTTTGTGGAGATTGCTGTGTCTGTGTCTTGCTGGATTAACGTGATTTGGTATTTTGTTATGTACGAAATCAAATGATGATGACTAGGTCTTATGTCAGTAAAACAAGGCGTTTCCCAATCAATCACTACTTTGCAAATCCAACTATTTCGCTATTGTGAGAAACAAACGCATTCTAGGGCAATCGAAAGTCTAGTCTATCCGATTTTTGATGGAAAAGTCTCGGTAGTTCTGAAATACTTTTTTAGAAGTGCGTTCGCGAACATATTATCTGGTTATGGTGTATGGTTCATCCACTTAAAATGTTTTGATAATGATGATCTCGATTTTTGTATTGACACTTGAGTTCAATTGAAAATTGATGACCGTCACATTCTCATCAAATAATGATCATCAAATCATCACAGCAAAGTACTTGACGTTTACTAAAAAGCCAAAACTACGGTGAGTTGTTAGTATCTTTGTTCCAAGAAATATTATTATTTCAGGTTGTGTTGTGTCGCACATCGGGCTACTGAAACTGTGGGTAGATGCAGGTCACCGTTAAATTATGCATTGCGTAGTTTACTCGACGACGACAGCACACACGGCGTTACTTAACGTTCGGGGAGTCTTATGATTACGAGTGCTGAATGCTGACAAAGACTGTTGGTTTGACCCGTTATCTCTTCATCGTCATCTAATATTGAGGTAGTGTATGATTTTTTAGGGAAATTGGTGCATCTTTTCTTTCACAAATAGCAAATCAATGACGACATGAGACGATCATCGATCTAAGAAGATGAGTGTGAATAGAATTTTGACCTGAAAGCGTCACTTGAATTGGTGTATGAATAACATGACACATATACGACCATGTTGTCGATGACTGATACTGAGCATGAATAAGTCTATCAAGTAAGGGGAATGATTAAGATTAGCATTTATAATTCATTCAGACGTGAAGAAACATGGTGTCGATAATTGATGACTCACAGTAAAATAAAGAAACAGAAAGGAGTAATATATTATGTTAAAAAAGAGGCGCTTTCTGCCACAACATAACGACAACAGTGTACTTCAAACCGTTTTTGTGCTGCGCTGTATGGCTGCATCTGCAAGTGTTGAATTCGGGCTTATTCAAGAATACTAGAATAATATGAAATTACGAATTTATGATGCATACATGATTCAGTTTTAAGTCTGGTGATGCGTTACGTTTCACTTTCTCTTATTCTCTGATGTAATGTAGCTGGTGTCATATGATATAATTTTTGCCATTTCCACCTCCTCAATTTGCCATCACCAAATCTGTTATTTCTATCGACAACGATACACTTCATACGGATAAGTGAATGGGATCTAAAAGATAATTTGATGGTAATGGCTGAGCATCGGACTGACAGTGAACTGATTTAGCTATAGTGCACACATAAAAAAACTCTTCGTATTTTCGATCTGTTTGTTCTAATTCCGTCTTCTGTTCTCCCACAGAAATATTTTCTGTTTCGCGCATGTCGCCTGGCACGTTCCTATTTCCTATATCCGTACATCGCATCAAGGAACATTTACTATATCATGTTCTGGAATCACACAATATCGCTCAAAAAGAGTTTGCATGAGTCAGCGCAGTTCGATAGCTCGTAGTCGTTAATAATAGGTATGCACGCTAAAGTGGAAATCACAACGCGTAGAATATAAATTTACATACATTTAAGCATTTTAATCATTATCTAGAAGGCCAAAACGCAGATATTTTTTACCTTTCACGCATTTGTGGTTATTAAAAGGAGTCCATGCAACACAGCGTGGAGTACATTATGCATGCATTTTTGTATTATGTATGTATATTTGAATAAAAATACTCCAAGAACCTTCCTTGTCAACTGATTTCAAGCAGTAAATTGAAATCGAAATGTACAGATGTCTAAGACAGAAGAATGTGGAAAATTTACTCAGGTGTGGTGGTGTGGGATGGATGTCCTTTACACATTATGTGTATATTTTTTAAGTAATGTGTGCTACCAATGAAGAGCATTTCCCCATTTTATTGTTCTGTGAAAAAATTGGGTACAGAATTTTTTTTACTTCCTGTGACCTTACTCTACTTACATGATTGTTTACTGATATACGGAGGCTAGCATGATGTCTGCTCTGAAGTAACAATCATCACTTAATGAGGTTATTTTGAAATTTTGAATTTTAGATAAATGATAATTTGAGCCAAATATGTTAAGAGAAACTCTTAATATCTTTTTGTAGAACATGCAAAGATATTATATGAGGCAATTGAGGCAAACGAGCATTTTGCGATGTTCGATGTACAACAACTCATCATCATAAAACTTTTACAGAGCACATTTTTAGTAAAAGAACAACCAAACAGTGCAGAGTGTACAAAAATTATGAACTGTTGATGTTGTACTGTGTTCTCATAAATTATTGTTTCCGAAACATAGATTTTTATGGTTTGTTGTTCGCGAGATTTTATTGACTTCAGATGTTGTAAGAAAGGCCATCATCCATATTTATGTGTATAAAGTTAAAAAATTGCAATGTAGCAGCATCAAGTTTTTTACAGATGATTTTTTTATGTTGCATTGGAAGGATTTTTTTTCTCGACTTGCTGCGAGGGACACTTCTCACTTCCTTTTTCACTAAAAATCATCATGGCCTAGTTGTCCCTAAAGAAAATAAATCCCTTTAGGAAGGTAACATGTGCCTTTATCCATATGCGTTGAAAACTAGAAAGAATATTGAGCATCATTTTGTTGCACATATCCATTTAGTGGTCTTGGTCTTATACCTCGGATATAAAAATATGATGCCATTTTTGACAGAGTTTTGAAGATTTTTTTGGCATACTTCATTTGCTTGCATCCAAATCCAAGTGCACATTTTTGTGGAACTAATTAGCTATTCATTCTATACGGACCATGGACGATTTAGGTTGAGGTCATCCGTAATGCATTTTGGTTTGTTTTACCACTGGTGAATTCTGTCCGACTGGGTTGTGAGCGATTAATGGGATGTTATGAATGCTTTGTTTTACACCCAAGGCAAAGAAAGACAGCTAGTACTAAAAATGGGGTTTGAAACTTACAATTTCTTCTCATGTTTATCCTAGACTTGAATATTATGTAACTATTCATCTTAGAAATGACAAAAATGGTGGTCGCATCCATCCTAATAAGCGAACAAATTGTATTGTCATTGCATTTACCCGTCGACAGTTGACGTTTGCCAAGAAACTGTTTTGGGTCAGGATGCAAATTGCATAGCTTGCAAGGATTTTTAAAAGTGAATCACAAAAAAATATGGTACATGCTTAAAATGCAAACGCCATAAGGATTTCGTAATTCTATTTTTTTTGGTTTGTTAATGTGAAATTAAAGAAGTCTGAAAATGCACTTCTATAATTAATGTTTCATATCAAAAAGCAACAGAAGCCTACGCAAGAAAGCATAATAATTTGTTGAAAAACGCTGAAACCCTCTTTATTCCAAATGCCAACCAAATAAACACCCAACAACGCCTTTTTCGCATCAAAACTTTTCACTCACGCATTTGCAATGTTTTGCATAATAGCTTACATGTAATGTTTTAGTCGTAGTTTACAAAGCCTACTAAAGAAACTGTCCCTCTTCACTCTACTTCGTCGTTCTATAAACCACAATTACAATGTTAGAATGTTGTTGATAGTCTGCCGCAAAAATTGGTTCCACGTTCCAATCCAATCTTGGCTAATGCCAAAAAGCCAAGGTGGATATGGGCGAGATATTAGAGTTAAGAACAAGTCAAGGTGAATTTTTTGCGAGTGAATTTGATGATATAGTGGGATGACTGACAGGTTTGCTCAGAAAGAAATGTGAACGCCTTATGTAATGTCGTAACTTTTGCATATTATATTATGGGGATATAATAGATGATATGTACGTGGATGTACACACACTTAAAAGTTCATGTTCTGGATTCTGGATTTGTATTATGTTGTAACAAAACTCCTGATTGATTCCCTGTCAAATTTTAAGTAAAACATTTTTTATTGGTTGTAGAGAAAAGTGGTTTGAATTTTTAACTCCGTCGTATACACAGAAAAACGGTGGGAAGCTATTCTTTTCGCAAGCATTAGACAAAGCGTGTATGCATATTTTTCTTGCAAAAAAACATGATGCTAATAAAATTATGGCCCTGTGGTGATAATGATAATAATGCGGAGTGATATTGATACTAGTGCAACATCTACTCTAGTATGAAATCATTTATTAAACAGGTTAAAGCATTTTTATGATACTATTATTCCATTTTTTACACAGACAAGCAACAAGAACTCGACCTTCCTTCACTCCGAATTGATGAAGTTGAGCCAGCGACGTCTTCATCCGCTGGCCAAAGTAGTAAGTCTGGAAGTGCTGAACAGAGAAAGAAATCAAGCCATGGAAAAACGACACCATCTTCCATCTCCATTTCAGCGACACCCACAGGTCCACCTCAGCCAGCTTTATCTTCTACGGCGCTATCCCTTGCTACGCAAATTCCAACTGGACAAGTCGTACAATTGGTGCATGGATCAAAGGATCAAGAAAATAAAGAGGTGGAAAAAGAGGATAAGCATCCAATGTCCCATATTACGGGAGCTCGGAACCCTCTGGCTATTGCAAACAGCTTGAGTATTGCAGAGAGGATTCCCAAATATGGAGTTGAGACTCCGTACGAGGAGGAATTAGGACAGGTAAACATTTTCAAAAAATTATGGTGTCTCAAAAAAAAACATAAATGTCTGTCATGTATGCTGGAAAAATTAGGATGCTAATGAAATTATGGTTTGCTATAGATTTTGGAAGATGTTGAAAAATGGGGCATGGATATATTTCGCTTGGATGAGCTATCCAGTGCTCGCCCACTGACTTCCGTTGTTTACGCAATTTTTCAGGTACGGAAAAAATCATGTTGACAAATTGTCATAATATATTTTTTGTACTTCTTAATGAAAAGTATTTTCATGGTATATTATGCATTTATTATTACAGGAAAGAGATTTAATGAAGACATTCAAAATCCCGGCCAAAACTTTAGTGACATTTCTCATGACTTTAGAGGATAATTACATTCGTGAGGTACCGTATCATAATAGTATGCATGCAGCGGATGTTGCTCAGTCCACGCATGTGTTACTCAAGTCACCAGCTCTCGAGGTAAAAAGCAAGATCCTCTTTTTGCACATTCGAAATCAGTTAAATATAGAATTACTAATTATCGTATTGATGAATGGTCCAATAATGTTTTGTGTTGTTTACTTCTAATCAGTCCGTATTTACAAGTCTGGAAATTCTCGCAGCCATTTTCGCCGCAGCTGTACATGACGTAGATCACCCTGGCGTGACAAATCAATTTTTAGTGAACTCAAGCTCTGAGCTCGCACTGATGTATAATGATGAGTCGGTACTGGAAAATCATCATTTGGCAGTTGCATTCAAACTATTACAGACAGACGAGATGGATATACTTAGCACACTTTCAAGGAAGCAAAGAATGACTCTCAGGAAAATGACTATTGATATGGTAAGTGGGCAAAGTTAGTACTCTCAAAATAGCGAATTAATTTTGCAGCGGACAATGGGTAAAAGCTGTCACGCAAACTTGTTCAGATTGTCAAAAAACCAACATCGTAGTATTTTCCATTGTTTGAAAATTCTATTTTTAGCTTCTATTGTTCCGATCTTTTTATACTACGAAAGCGAGATTCCACTATACATATTTATCAAATTCAATGTTAGTTGGGAAATGAAAGACTGTCGAAAATTAAACCAGCAATTTAGTAAATTTTTACGTGTGGAAAATTACCGAATTAATACATATTAATGTTTTATCTTTATCACAATTTATAGGTGCTGGCCACCGATATGTCGAAACACATGAGCTTACTTGCTGACCTGAAAACTATGGTGGAAACTAAGAAAGTTGCTGGCTCTGGTGTCCTGCTGCTGGATAATTACACAGATAGGATACAGGTGAGCATTATCCCTAACTGCTAATTATTCTTATAGTGGCGTCTGTCATGAGTATTTTATGTGCAAGTCATTGACTCTTTCGTTTAATTTGTGTAGGTACTGCAAAATATGGTCCACTGTGCTGATTTGAGCAACCCAACGAAACCACTTGGACTGTACCGTAAGTGGGTGGACAAAATCATGGAAGAGTTCTTCTGTCAAGGAGATCGAGAAAGGGAACAGGGTCTAGACATATCACCTATGTGCGATAGGCACAACGCTACTATTGAAAAATCTCAGGTATGTGTGACTTGGTGAAGTTATCGGACAATTTATTAGAATAAAAGGAGAACAGAAAACTTATTTCCGTAATATTTTGCCCTTTATAGGTTGGCTTTATTGACTACATCGTCCACCCATTGTGGGAAACGTGGGCTGACCTTGTCCACCCGGACGCACAAGACATTCTCGACACTTTGGAAGAAAACCGTGACTGGTATCAAAGTATGATTCCCCCATCACCTCCTCCCTCAGCTACAGCTAGTGAAGACTCAGGCAAACACAATTTCGAGGAGGATATGGAAAGGGAAGGTGCGGAACTTGTGGAAGTCGAGGAAGAAGAGCCACACAACCCGGACTCACCGAAAGAGGAAAAAATTCAGTTTCACATTACGCTTGAAGAAGGAGAGAATGAAACCGAAACAATGTGACGATGTGATTCAGTCTCTTCCACATCTTCGTCCTCCAACTCATCAATCATTTCACGGCCTGCAACAATAACCACTACAACGCCGCATTCCAGTGGATCCCAGCAAGTCGTTCAATCATCCAAACTTTCGTGTTCTTCTTCAAGCGCTCGTGAAACTACAAAGCCAAATCATCAGCACTCTATATCTACGCACCACCATCATCATCACCAGTCACAACAACAACAACAACAATCACCTTCTCCTGCCTCCTCTTCATGTTCACCTAGTACTATTACTACCGCCATTGCCAAATCCCACATTAATCCTGCCAAATCAACTCACCAGGTTATGAAGAATAGTAATCTCTCGTCGACATCGTCTTCAACGTCAGTCATTCAAGCTGCTTCGTCATCTTCCACCGCCAGTGGTACACAACGCCAACAGTACCTTCGTCCTTCTAGTGCTCCTTGTTCCGCCGGTCCATCTTCATCGCCTTCCAGCAGTCGAAGTGGTGGGAGTAGCAGTAACGCTCCCTCAACATCTTCTGGTCATCCTAGCCCTAGTATCTACCGCAGGGTGGTGACAAAAATGAAGAACTTGTGGAAGCGGTGACGAAGTAGGAGCACCGCAGAAATTTCATGACTCGCCTTTGTTAAAAGGCATTTTGGGTGTACACTTGGTTGTACGCTTTAAGGAGACATCATCAACGTTATGTAGATGTCGATGACTGTTTAGAAATCTAGCTACTTCAGATACACAAAAAATACATACTGAGAAAAAATTAAATCGCTTACATTTTACTGACCCCATTTATCTATTAATAGTGTATAAAATATATATACATATTGCGTATGTAGTATGTATGCGTAGCTAGAGACCACAATACCGAAGAAAGTATCGAATCAATCCTTTTGTACTCGTTCTGCTAAAAAAAATGGAGTTAGGTATTTCGCGAGTAAACCAATGTTGTACGTTGTAACTGAATGTTTTGTTTTCAAAATCAAATTATTTAAATACATGGAAAACCATAATTAATGTGTAGGTAGATACAAAAACCAGAGAGCTATATATAATACAATACAACTGAACTATTTTGAATGTGATAAGTTATGTTTTTAAGCAACCATCCAAACCAGATAACCCTTTGTTACAGGCTTATACAATATTAAATTACATAAAATATAAAAAATGCAACAAGGAAGTACCGCACCGGGTATATTTGCCAACCGCAACCTTTTAAGTTTTGTAACATTTTATTGGTCATTGCTGCTGCAGTCGCTTGTTGGAACTTTGGAACGATTTTTGCAATGTTAAAGGAAGAGACTCCGAATTTCTCTAAAAAAACATAAAGGGTATAAGTACGTTGATGAGTGAATGATATAATGATTATAGTTTTATGCAATATTGAATCAATCATGTAAACTTACTG
>JAQFZG010001735.1:0-19527 GCA_034695465.1 Entomobrya nicoleti
CTTTTAAACATATTCGTGTGGTTAATCTAAACATACAATTGAGTTGTGTTGATACACACCGATATTTTAAAAATGCACAAACATTTTGAAATCGAATCGATTTTTGTTTTTGAGATTTTAATTTGTCCATTCTCTAAGTGTTCTTGTTTAACAAGTTAAACTATGGGAAAAGTTTTTATTCATTTTTAAGTTTAACCCTTCAATGTTACCGTCCACATTTAACGTTTGACTATTGCAAGCCAATAATTACATCAGGTTGGTAGTAAATTGTTTTTAAATATTTGGATAGACGTACTACATATTTAATCATCAATGGTACGGTTTTTACCGATGTATTCAAATAATAAGGACTGCTTGTAACAGATTAAATAATTGTTGTAAAATTTAGATGCTAAAAATTGCAAATTAGCTGAAACGATGGTCAAGCTGTTTGAATTCAAGTTTCCACATTTTAAATTGTCTCAGGACAGTGTTCTCTAGGGCTTGGATTATATTTCTGCAAGATTTAAATAAAGCTTACTCAACAAGTAAACAAGACGATTCCAGACTTGATTCAATCATCACTATGGATACTAGTACAGGTATTAAAAAATCAGTGAACCATGAATATTAACTTACGACTCAAAATACCAACAATACTAATCTTTAACACGTTTAGGAAGAATCGAAGACTTGGACAAAACAGATGTGTTGATACAAATCCCAAATAACAAAATATGCTACTACCCATTAAAAAATATTGGACCAGGAGCCACATCTTCGGTCTATATTGGATGCTTTGGCAATAATGAGTGCAAGATATCAGCAGCAGTTAAAATAGTCAAACAAGAATACAATGAAATTCTAAAAAATGAGCTGCAAATTTGGAAACTTCTTTTAAGCGACGCAACCGGCTCATCAGACCATATCGTAAAACTTTATGACTGGGGACAGTACGAGACCCTTCACAGTAATTATTCAAAAACAGAAACAATGTTTGATTTAGCAATGGAACCAGCAACCTGTAATTTACGACAGTTTGTCATTACAAGTCCTTAACAAAGTATGACCCTTCTTAATTCACTTTGTTTCGATGTAGCAAAAGGCTTGAAATTTCTTCATGGAAAAAGAATTTTGCACAGAGATATCAAACCAGAAAACGTTCTTATGTTTCAAAACGATCAAAATATAGTGGCAAAGTTGGGCGACTTTGGCTTAAGTTCAACTATTAACCATGGAACAACTAATACATCAGCACGTGGAACTGAACTGTGGATGTCTCCAGAAGCATTAACAAAGCTACACCAAGGCCAAAAGTTTAAGTATACAAAGCTTGCGGATATATTTTCTTTGGGAATGACCATGTATTTCGCTTTATCATCAGGACAGCATCCATTTTCTTACAGTGTCCAACATGGAAACTATCCTGAAATGAATATTAAGGATCCCTCCATCGTTCCACCTAAGATAACTTACTCCCCGAATTATAACGAAATGGATTTACTTGAGTGGATGACGCAAAAAGATCCCAAGAAACGACCCGGCATTCAAAAAGTGCTTCTTCATCCCATGTTTTGGAGTAAGGAGAAGTGTCTCGATTTTATTTGCTTGATTGCTAGAAAAAATAATGACAAGTCGAATCCCAATTGTAAGCAGTTAAGAATCGAAATTGAAAATGAATACGAGAAATTTCATCGATCCTTATTTGCGGAGGAGCTTCAATGGAAATCAGTTATAGATCCAAGGCTACTTGAAAGAAAAGGGAGTGGAAAAAAACGTTACCAAGAAGACATGATATTTTCGCTAGTTGAATTGATTCGAGATAAAAGGGAACACCACTGTGACATGGGGGAAGATTTGATGTTAGAGCGGGTTATTGACAATGGCACCTTCTCAAACGAGAAGTACATGGAATACTTTTTGAACTTGTTCCCACACATAATACAATTCTTTTTCACGTATTTTATAAGACGAAGGGGCACGTTTAACCAAAATGCAATCAAGGTGACGTCGTTTTAAGCTGAAAATGAAGTATTTGCTTCTGCTGACTCGGATCAGATTGGGGTTGCCAAACCTGAATTAAGGTAAATTCATAAATATGTCGTGATATCGATTATTTAAATTTTAAAAATTGTAAACGTTGATCAAATGTGGATTGGTGTTTAATTTAATAGATTGGATCTTGAAAAGTCTGAAATCAACAAAAGGGGCTCTCGCTTGCATAAAAGGCGAAATTACGATCACTGGAACCAAGAGAATTACGATAGTTGGGATGAATACGATAATGATTATGGTCTGCAGGGCGATTATGATTCAGCAGAGGATTATGAGCCACTATGGGATAGCCGAGATGATTATGACGACTTTAGTGATTTGTAATAAAAACGACTGTCATGATCGAAAGCCATAGTTACTTTAAACCAGCTTTTACTTTGTTGAAAAATTTAATCATAGATTAATGTTACAAAACATTTTGTTGTACAGTCGACAACATGGTTAATCCGGTTAATTATGTTTTTTTTTTCAATATCAAATTAATGTTGTTTGACTGTTTGACAGAGAAGCTTAGTCAGTGTGTATAATGTGTTGTTTTGTGTGTTAATTGCGGATTTTAAGTGTATACGTAGCCAATAATTGGTAACCATTAAATTCCTTATACGAGTATTTCTCGTGTTACAATAAATACACTTTGAAATAACTCGACTTCTGCTCTTCCAAACTACATATTATTTCCGAACCTTGGGCAAGCAACCTCGCATACCATCCAAGAGATAAAAATGTTTGTTACAATAATTACTAATTTTATATTACAAATTTTAATTATTGGCTTTAAAGATAATTTTTTTAAAATGATAATAAGAAATGCATTAGATTTGAGTAGCAATTTTGTTAATAACCACCAGCCCTGGGTGCTGAAAACGTAAAAAGATTATATAAATCAAATTAAAAAAAAAACTTTTTATGTTATGCATTTAGAATTCTTTTAATAATTTAAATCGTAAATACATATGATGAGTTATTTGTGCAATATTTTAAAAATATATCTTTAGGCTTTTCCCTGGTCCTACACATAAATATCATTACGACCAGAGTTGTATGCGACGTGCTTTGATTAGAAGCTTTTTAATACAGAAATTTGGATAAGAAATTCCAAAATATTTCAAGTATAAAAAGAATACCTGCAACTAAGCCAACTTTCAACACTAGATAAAATATAAGAAAAAAACTCTTGGATTTTTGGTTATCTTTAGTCATCAATATCATTTGGTAAAATTTGTAGTAAGTTCCATTTGGGTCAAGCCGTTGGCTTGTTTGGATACGTGTATTGACAAGGTAAACTGACAAAATGCTATTCCACCAGTCCAGAATACCACAAGACATCACACTTCCGATACGTTTAACTAAAAAAGTTGGCATCCATCCACGAATAATGTAGCCAATATACCTTTGTATTAATATTTCCTCTCCAGTCGAAATTTTTTCGATTCCTTTTTCCCTTAACATCATTTCCCACTGTTGTATTTTGTAATCCGAATCTAAGAAAGCTGTGTTATTACATTTTTCCAATTCCTGTAATAATAGAATTTCTGTTTCTACATCATCAAAATGTGTATCTTGGAACAACTTCTGATCTTTTGTAAACGACTTGAAGTTCTTCAGCTTCAATGATTCATAAACTGGTTTCATCCACAGAGCTGAATAATTGTGTACGTCTTGAAAGAACTTAGGAAGGTCAAATTCAAAAAAATATAACCCGTAGTTATCCACTTTGAGATTAGAATAAATCCCCACAGCAGTGTCAGAGGTGTCTGAGTTTTTAATTTCATGTTTATACCTTCTAGCAGAGTTGATACAATTCTCAAAATTGCTCATATTTTGAAAGCAGTTTATACTCATGAACATATAATATGGCAAAGAATAAGTCGCATAATTTGCGTCACGCAATTGCGCAAAACTGTGGAAGGGTAGAAACTGCCTTGGTTTCATCAATGCAATCATATTATCATTTTTGTAGGCGTTACTAAGCACCAATGCCCAAAGAAGTATGCTTCCACCAAATATTTTCAGGGAATTGTTACTCAATAGGGTCGGGTTAAATGGTGTTGATTGTTCCAGAAGAGTTTTAATGATGGCCAATAATGCTTCAACAACAATATTAGGTGTTTGAGTGCTCAAAATATAATACACAATTGGAATTACGAAAGTCTGGAAAACAACCATTGCAATCCAAGTCTTCAGGTCAAAGCCTTTCAAGAAATTGTAGTATATGCTTACTGAGCCAGTTGTGTCTCCACAAGCAATAAACCTCGTTTGAGTTGGTGGGTGAGGAACGAAATATGACATACTATTTGATCCAAGTCCAGCAAATTGTATGATTTTTACATGTGAATTTGCAAAATTGTTAACAAAGTAAAAGTTTTTGCCAAAAATGCTTTTCCAAATATACCAACCCTTTAGACACAGCAGCAGTTTTTCCAAATCATGACCCTTACGCGCTCTAAGGAAAATTGACGAATCACCGCATTCCCAAAATTTAAGTTTCAATTCTCCTTCTAGACCCCATTTCGATATATTTTGGATATTAACTAGTTTCTGGTCAAAGTACTCTACAATCTTGGAGAAGAACGGGTCCACATTGTGTTTATTTACCTCTATACGTAAAACACATGTGGCACATAAGGGAAAAATAACAAATGTTTGATGCTGTTCTCCGGAAACGCCCACTGTAACTGCTAATATGACGATATTTTTGTGACTCGAGGATTTCCGTGCCCACTGGTTTCGGAACAATGTTGTCCAAGCCACTAGTTCCTTTTGTTGAATCTCGCATATCATGATACCAAACAAGGTTCGTAAAATGTATTCGCCGGACACTTTTCCATGGGTATTCCATAAAAGATTCAATTTACTAATTTCTTTAGGAGGAAGGAGATGTATATGTTGTTCAATGCTCCAAGTTTTAATGTTAACTGAAAAAATTTGGAGTGCAATTTTTGTACATAAATGGTATTCTATAAAGTAATTTGATGCACAAGTTCGCGACCGATTGGAAAACTTAACCTCTAAAAACCCCCTTCGTTGAACCTCTAAAGCCAATTTTATTGGAACATCTGTAAGTTCTATCCCTTTGAAGACTGGAAAGTATCGGTGTATCATTATAGGCTGGCTTATTGGTAATAAATTAACATTATTAAATAAGTTTACTGAGGTTAAACAAGATTGACAAGGAGGAAGTATATGTTCCAAGTCAATGGTGTGTATGCTTGTAGGCTCGCCATATACAATCTGCTCTCTACTCCAAATATCAAATTCAAATAGCTCAAAACTCTGGTACTGGTGCGTGAAAAGTTCAACAAAAATTAGGTAATATATTGTATGCATAGCTGTTCGAAAATTGGTACGAAATTATTACTGCCCTATATGAATATGCCAAACTAAAAACGTTCTTAAATTAGTTTTAATACTTGCACTATTTAGAACAAAAACGTGATCAATACCCAGTGAATTTTACGTTAGGCTTTAATTTTTAGGAAGATTCAATGGATTACTTGCTCAGTCCTACAACCTAGTAAGATAACTAATCACAATTTTTAGTTTACACATACTGATATCAAACACTATTAAATACTCTCTTGATGAAGACTTTCATTTGAATTTAAAAAAAAAACTATTTTAATACTGCAGAGGACTTTGTAAACAGACTATTAGGATTCAAATTACAGTAAATTTCACACAACAAGGGAAATCAATTGACAAAAAACAGACTAATCATCATCACATATATGTTTTGTTTGCGTAGGCTTGTTCTAGCCGTGTGACGATTGGTACAAACACTTGTGAGAATAGGGATTTTTTAATCAAATATTGAATTGAATTGTAAATACTAAGCAATTTAATAACAAGAACAATACAAGTGTAACGGATTATAATTTCGTAATATTGTAAGTCCAATAGTTAAAACTTCGATTCAACCCATGGATTTTTTATCATTTAATACTAAATATATAAGCTTAGTTTAGATTCTAACTCAAGAATACTATATGACTAACAGGAAACTAGAATAAATTACTAACGATAATTTATCAGCACATTTCACACATATACATTGAACTACAACCTACTATATATATAGTCTTAAACACGTAACTTTTCAAATATTCTTGAATAAAGTAGGCCAGTTTAATTTCTTCCTAGCCACCATTTACCCGAGAAAAGATGTCAAAGATTAATATTGTTGGATATCCCAAAGTATCACTCAAGAACAATCATTAAAATATGTAATTTAATTATGCGTACTTAATTTGGTCAAACATTTTTGGGCACATTAAAATATATTTTTCATAGTGTGGTCGTTAACCACCGTTTACACAGTAGTCTCTTAGCCTGATATCAAAGTATATTTTAATCAAGGGGCGTGTAATATTTAGTAAACGATGAAATCCGGTAAACGCAACAGTTGTTAAGCAAGGTCCACAAATATAAAAACTATGTAAAGCACGTCAAAGTTTGGTATGACTTTAAATGAGAAATCAAATATTTAGATCCAATTATTTTACTCAAGTTATCATATGTTTTAGTAAGCGCTATAATTTTTAGTTGATCCAACTTTTGTGATGACATACATCTCAGTAGTATCTTATTTTGTTTTGCTAGAACATGTTGACTATATAAATGTACAGTGCTGATTCGTGATGAATATATTTTGCTATGAAGGTTTTTGGTTTTATGGCATCAATAAAGAGAAAAATGCAAATTCGGATAAGTAATTACAAAAAAATGAGATGTACACTTATCCAATAATTAATTGGTCACACCTCAAACCTCTTCTATTTATACTGTTGAAACGAAATCGTAAAGAAATCCACAAAATATATGTAATGTATTGCATGCATTGTTTCTTGACGTATAATAAACACGGTCCGGATATATATGATTATTGCATATCTTGATAGGAGTAGTTCTACGCTCAGAGCGTTAGGATGTGATCGAATCATGTCCTGAGGGGCACTTTAATGGACAGTTATAAACGCATATTTTGGCTTTTTCGTGCACACATATGCAGAAACTATAAACATCATATTTTGCTAGTTTTTGATGAAAATTGCACAAAATTTAGCATATTAACGAAACCTAATGCATTTTAAGGGCACAATTTACTACATTCGAGCATATTAACTCAAATTTAATCGATTTTAAAGGTAAAATCGACTAATTTAGGGGCTTTAATGTTTGTTCTGTACACTTGACTCATGAAATTAAGTTAGAAAACATCATTTTTATCGTCCTACAGTGCATTGAATATATGCTGCATAGTTTACATGAACCGTTATTGTAAAGAAAAATTTAATTAGCCACTGATTTGTCCTAGTTAAAGATAACAAGCCCTACAAACTATTGTAACAAATTATTGTAATTGGAAACGTATGCACTTGCCTTGATTTCATTATTAAACTTTAAAAAATAGGAATGAATATATACGAGAATTCAACTGTAACTTCGGAACGAATCACCAAAGAGAGCTAAAGCATGCATGCTAGTTAAGCATGCTTTAAGCATTTTGCACTGTAAAAGCCAAACCCTTATTGTTTGAAGTTCACTTAAATGCAATTTAAGTCCGCTAGAAGCTTTAAAAACATTTTGTACCACTACTTTGATTTCCAGGACCAATTTGAGATATCTACACTCTTGAATTAGCTACAAAAACGGAAATTGTAAGCGCATATTTAAATGCATATTTGTTTGTTTTTTCTATCATAAATGCATACATATTTTGCCATTATAAATGCATATAAATCCGGACCATAATAATAAAACACAATTCAATATTTGATATAAATATGACAGCCTAAATACTATGCTTAAGTTTGTATTAATAACTGTAAGATTCTAAATAAAACATAGTAACTACACGGAGACTTTTACGTTCTTGGTATATCTTCAATATGATACAATATGCTATGGCTTGTGGTCGTAGAGTAGTCTTTTAGCTTATAAAATAAAGTACTCACAATTTTAATTTGCTTCTGCTGATATCAACCGAAACCAAATACACTGTTTAGAGAGATATGTTTTGAAAAAAATGTTTTTCTTATATTGAAATAAAGAACTTTGTAAATATCAGTAAGTTTGACGCACCAAATGAAATTAAATAACAAAAAAAGACTTTTTCCAATGTTCAATACCAATCACAAATATGGCCTTCGTTGTCTAACAACTAGAGAAAAACTTATGATTATGGTGCTTTTTGAAACTTTAATAAAATAGTGGATTACATTGTAAATGATAAGTAAAGTAGTATCACCAACTTCGCATGCCATTGTTGCCGTCTTTGTTTGGTAATACATATTACAAGCTCAATATGAACAAATATCGATTCAATCAAAGATTTTTTGGTTTTCCAGTCTTAAAAATTCATGATGCATAGCTTTGACTTTGACTTTGGTTAACCTTCAGAACCCAAAATATATTCTTTGTTCGCAGTAGTTATTTTGTTCACTGACAATTGTACTTGCAAAGTTATTACGGATATTCAGACCTCTTTATATGCCGCTACATATTTTGCTAAACGGAAAAGCTTCAATTTACATTAGTAGCTTTGTCATTGACTTACTAGTTGCGTCTCTACGTTTTATTGGAATTTTGATTTTTATTCTGCGTTCATATCCTCATAATGGTAAGATTTTCCTAATATTTAGTAACTGTGAACATGCTTAATCATTGCAGACGATATACAAATTCTGTAATGTTGTCGGCTTGGTGTTTTAATAATCTTAGGGTAGACAAAGCATACACTAGGAAGTTGTTTTGCTTAATATCCTCGGCGTCTCAAAATTATTATGTTGCCAGATATTTTCAAGCGAACCGAATTAAACTAATATTTCAAGTAGCTTCCAAATGAGCAGCTATTTAACTTAGATATGTTTGCTCGTGTCCTTATTTTTAATATATTTTATGATACAAATAAATAATTCGTATTATTGATTTTAGTTAACCAGCTTGCAAAACCTCATAACCAAACTAAAAACAGTATGATTACAGTCCTAAACCTATTTTTAAGTCTAGTTAAAAAAATGTATTTTCGAGTTTACCGTGGAAGTATTTAAAGTATGGCAAAAGGGTTTTTAAAAAGCCATATAAGTTCTATACTTCATTCGTTTTGAACTTTCTTGGCTAAGCTAATGTTTCATGATGATATTAAAATATCGATCACGCAACTCAGATACTTACAAATTTGTTATTCTTTCTAATATACTAGTATTTTTCCAGTATTGTATTTCACAACATAGGGCATTCAAACATTTTAATGATAAATACATTTTTCTCTGGCTTCTTCAAACATTATAAAGCACATGCTAAAATTGGAAATTTAAAAATTAAAACTTAAAAATGTTTTCCTCCTATGTCATTGTTTTGACTTTGCTTTTGTGCAGACTATATTTGTCTAAAAATACTAAATAATTCATAGTAGTAATTTCGAATAACAAGCTCTAATTTTGTAACAAGCACACAGTTCATTCTATCACTTACCTAAGCAAGACTTCATTCTTTTCTGTTGTTCAAAAATCAAGCAAAAAATGGCGACTCCACTTATGTGGCAAACGTGTCACATAAGCAATTTAGTATACGACACCCGTTTAGGATGTCCCATTCCTTTCCAAATTGATGCAAAGGAAAAATCTTTCCGATTAATCAAATCGCACAAGAAACTCTGGAAATTTTATTTCTCGGCATTTTTACTCCTGACACTCGTCATTTCTTTACTAGCTATTGTAGTAGAGTTTCTTGTCTTGCAATCCTTGGATATTCCTATGCATTTTTTTCTACTGTATATAGCCACATCCTACATGAGTACATTTCTCCTTATATTTCTTGCGGTGTATTATCGCTTTTCAGATGAACTTTGGATCCAATACTTTAACAACGTTATTCAATTTGAGCAAGAGGTGAGCACGATGACAAACCAGTGTTCAAAAAATCCCAGCAGTCTAAATTGTGCTAGTCTCCTAGTTTTAGGTAAGTTTCAAATCCACAACAAATTAAATATGGGTTTATATTGCAGTCAGAACATGTAATATTTATGTTGTGATATTTCAGAAATCAAGAAATTACTCTCCGGACAAAAATATGACGTGAACGGAGTTTCAGTTTTTATAGTAACACTTATACTAGTGGGGGCTGGTTTTGGTATGGGCCCAATTGCTGTCATTTTGAAATTGGATCCAATATACGTTCTTTTGAATGCTCACTGTAGAGAAGTATTAGGCTACAAGTTCATTGGATGGGCAATACTAATATTTAGATATATATATCTACAGCATGTAATACTTGAGGGCACTAGAATATCAGTAATCGTACTAGTTCCTTTAATGACAATTTGTAGCTCGTACCTAAATATTACCACAGGTTTATCTAAGTTAAAACTTAACGCTAGACTTTTGTATTTGTATTCAAAGTACCATTGTATTAATCAAATTGGTCAAGTGAGTTTGGCAGTAGTTACAGGACTACTGATGAGTTATGGAATGGTCATTTTAGTGATTTGTAACTCTTTAGTGGTTTGTGGATGGGAAATACTGCCAATACTTTTCTACATACTTATGGGTTCATTGGCTATAGTTGCATATTTTGTATCGTTTCAAACACTTCCAATTGCATCATCTTGTCATGTAGTTTGCAACAAACTTATTAACAAGTGGAACAGGGATATTAGGGATAAACAATTTTCAAGCTGCTATTGGAAAAAAATTATAACAGCTCAGCGACCGGTTGCAATGTATTATGCTATGACAAAGTTTGAGAGAAATACCTTAATAAACTATTTTTCTGCTGTTGTGGATTACACAACAAATCTTATATTGCTTATGTAAAATAGCTAGATAAGTAAAAGTATGTATTAGTAATATTAATAAAACCCTTGTCTTAAAAATATCGATTAAATTTTTTTTCGCACGTTCTTAAAACTCAATTAAATAAAACATTATAATCAACATTGATTTCTAAAGCTTAATCATCTTGCAAAACAGCAGTTGGGACAACTTGTATCTGTAATTAGTTAGTTTGCATTATTTATTTCATTTTAAAGATCAACTTTTAATAATAACTCTAAAAATTGTGATGACAAGACTACATAATTAAAAATAATAATTACAAGAAAATAAGCATAAAACTAACCAAGTCAAACATTGAAAAGCTATTCATTGTAATTTAACCTGATATAACTTTCATTTGTACTTGCGCTTCACTGTTGATCTTTACAAAGCATAAACCCCTAAATTTACGATGTGTACCAACTATGCTACGATTTTTAGCTTTATGGGGAAAACATTTTAACTGTTTATACAAACATGTATTAGCTTGCTGCCTTTACAGAACATTTACATATACATATGTGCTGGACAAGTCGTCGCTTTATTAACCAGTAATGTATATGTATTCATATAGGAAACTAGACTAGCTCCAAAGTGACAACTTACATTAGTAGTAGATGCTGCATGAAACATAAAGTGCATGCATTGTGTAATAACTCCATATCAATTGGGCATCTCTTGAGTGATTTATTTTTAGCTAAGCTAAGTTTTTCTAATAAAAGTTTGATATAGAGTATTATAGGATAACACTAATACAACAAGCTCATATGAACATTTCTATGTGTGATAAAGCCTGACTTCGACATCAGCCTTCTAATATTTGAGCTTTGCTTTGCATAATACAATATTTACCATATGGGTTTTCCAGATTTGCTTATACCCTATACATTTGGTTTTATTTATATCACTGTAAGTACAATTGTAATTTTTTGAACATAACTAGTATGTACTTATATGTATACATGTTGAATATTTTACTGATTACACAATTTCAGTTCGTATATCTTTTGTCGTATTTTCACCTCAATTTTTTTATAATTACTGGCTAAAACTACTTTAACGCAATAGTATTTTTAACCTTATATTGGTTAAATTAAAGTTGGAAAAATTTGATTTTTTGCTTTGATTCAATACTTTTGTACCAAAAATATTACGATAAAACAACATACAACCAAACTTTAGCTAAAATATAGTTAATAGAGCCATTTATTAAAAGGAATATTTGCAATTCACAAAGTAACTTTGGTATTAGTCATCGCTTTTATCTGATGTATTAAATATTAAAAGTAATTAAAAGAAAGGTTACAGTTGACTTGTTTGATATTATGATATTACATCCAAAAACCTTCAAAGCAGTGTTAACTACTAGGAAGATCATAGCCCAGCTATTGATACTTAAATTGAGCTTTCAAAGTTTAACCTCGTTAGCAAAAAACAGAGAATTCCAGAATTACACCCATCTGTAAAATGGATATGAGTACAGATCGGGAAAAATCAGCTCTTGACAAAAGTGCAGACCAGGTTTTTAATGGAAATGGTAAGATAAGTTTCCAATCATTCGATTTGATTTTATAGTTGATTTGGTTTAATCTATAAGTGATAAATAATATGTTGCATTGAACAAGTGGTTTCATGTTTATTATAATATTATTTAACAGACACAAATGATCAGGACAATACGAATGTCTTAATTCAAATACCCGACACAAAAATATGCTACTATCCATTGAAAAATATCGGACAAGGGGCCACATCCACAGTTTATCTTGGAATCTCTGGCAACACCAAATGCAAAACATCAGCTGCAGTTAAACTAGTCAAACAAGAATACACTAAAATTATCCAAAATGAGCTGGAAATTTGGAAACTGCTTTTAAGTGACATGACAGGCTCTTCTTGCAATATTGTCAAATTATTTGACTGGGGACAGTATGAGACGAATTATTCAACAACGGAAACAATGTTTGTCTTGGCAATGGAACCGGCGAGCTGTAATTTGCGGCAGTTCGTCATGGCCAATCCTCAGCCAAGCACTGAACTTCTCAAGTCAGTTTGTTTTGATATGGGCAAAGGCTTGAAATTTCTTCATGGCAAAAGAACTTTGCACAGAGACATTAAACCAGAAAACGTTCTAATATTTCAAAACGATCAAAGTTTTGTTGCAAAGTTGGGCGACTTTGGCCTAAGTTCAATTATTAACCATGGAACCACTAATACAACAGCACGTGGAACTGAACTTTGGATGTCCCCAGAAGCCCTAACAAAGTTACACCAAGGCCAAAAGTTTAAACATACTAAGTCAGTGGATATATTTTCTTTGGGCATGACCATGTACTTTGCTTTATCAACTGGACAACATCCGTTTTCTTATAGTGACCAACATGGAAATTTTCCTGAAATGAATATCAAGGATCCTAATGTTCTTCCAAAAAAACTGTTGGACATTCCAAATTACACTGAAATGGATTTGCTTGATTGGATGTTGCAGAAGGATCCAAAGAAAAGGCCTAACATTCAAAAAGTACTTCTCCATCCTATGTTTTGGAGCAAGGAGAAGTGTCTTGACTTTATTTGCTACATTGCCAGAAAAAATAATGACAAGTCAGATGCAAAATGTCAAGAGCTTCGAAAAGAGATTGAAAATGAATATCACGTATTTCATCAATCCTTGTTTACAAAAGAGTTGAAGTGGAAATCGGTTATAGACGAAAGGCTATTTGAAAGAAAAGGAAGGGGTAAAAAGCGTTATCAAGAAAGCATATTTTCGTTAGTTGAAATGATTCGAGATAAAAGAGAACATCATTGCGACATGGTTGAGGAACTATTGTACGAGCGGTTTTCTGATGATGGAGTATTTTCAGATGAAAAATATATGGAATATTTCTTGAACTTGTTTCCACACATAATACAGTTTTTCTTCACTTATTTTATCAAACGAAATGCCATGTTTAATCATAATGCTATCAAGTCCAGTTCTTTTGAAACTGAAAATAAAGTTTTTGCTTCTGGAATTGATCAGGTTGAAGATGGGGACTTCGAAATCAGGTAATTTTTATTTTATTTATAAACCTCAAGTTTTAATTATGATAATTGGTAAATTTTTAGTGATAAGGTTTGATTTTTTATATAAAGTAAACTGGATTTTGGAAAACTACAATTTGAATCGGAGAAAGAGCGGAAATCGGTTGCTATTCAAACTATTCATCCAACTGATGAGATAACCCCGAAAGTAATTAAACATGCTCCCGTCCAGATTGAAAAAGGAGATTACATTCATTGGAACGAAGAGGATTACGATAGGTGGCATGATTATAGACCGTTAGACGAATACGACCCCGCAGACGATTACAATCCACTGGACGACATTCATCTGTCAAACGAATACGATCCCGCAGACGATTACAATCCACTGGATGACATTCATCTGTCAAACGAATACGATCCCGCAGACGATTATAATCCATCGGACGATTGTAATCCGTTAAACGAATATGATCCTGCAGACGATTACAATCCACTGGACGATTGTGATTCGTTTGACAATTATTAATAGTTTTCCGTTTATGAGCTGATATCAGGTGAAAACCATATTCTTTCCCTAAAATTTAATCAAGAGGTAGAAGTAAAACAGCCAGCCATAAAACCAGCAAATGCAAACGCTTTAAATGCCCAATTAGAAAATAATTGTCATTGTTAAGTTTTAGAAAGGTTCCGTCCGTGTAACTGTTAGTTTAAACGCCATGTGTTTGATGTATAAGTTTTATCATATTGGATTGTAAGTAACAAACAGATACATATAATTAGCCAAGATGCATAAATTAGGAATAAATTTGTTGTACCTATTTCAAAATAATGTTTATCATAAATGTAAAGTTTTGCGATATTTAATTGGCCAAGTTTTATAAAAAATATACCTACTTTTAGAAGATTTGGCATAATTATGTTCGTAAATGTTATTAATGACGAAAAAGGTATAACAAAATAATTGAAGTTGGATTACGAGCGTATTTATAAATTATTTTAAATCACAGCTTTAAAATATCTACACTAGAAAATTACCAACCAATTATGTAAATTAGTACCAAATACCTAATTTTAGACCTGTTCCAATTTTTGTTTGTAATTTTGTAAGTCTTTAGGTCTAAAACTTAGCTTAAGCCAGTTCGAATGGTTGAAATTGAAAACGTATTTTGTACATATCTTGTCTTTCTTGCTCCTTATTTGGAGATCATTAATAAATGCAATTGCACTAATATAAGTTTTATCAAACTCAAATACATAATAAGACAACTAGTAGAATCCACACAAAATATGTCTTTTTATTTGGTTGACAATGACTTGAAACAAATGACTAACGAAGTGACCGTTAAATCTTTTATTGTTCTATCCGTATCTCAAGCTATTTAAGTTTTTAAAACAAAGACCTATCATTATCAAATTTCTTCGTAGATGACGACATAATCCTTTTTCTTAAACAATATAGCTTTAAAATGAAACCACCATTTAGCCTAAATCTATTTATATTGAAGGTTTAATATATATGGAAATAATATGGAGAACATTTGTATCAGTAAGGGAAGACTTCGTATATATTATTGCATTTTTTGCGGCAAAGATATGTTGTCATATTCCAAGTGAGTAGATTGAGATTTTCCTAAACTTTATACCTTAAACATCCTAAAAAAATCGTTTGTGTAATTGTACGCATATGAAACATAGATACTTAAAAGCTGGGTTAAGGTTAATTTGGTCGAAATATTTGCACTAGAATAATACCCATCAAATTAACTCAACCAATTTCCAGCGTACCCCAATTCACTCACATCAGAAGCAACAAGCTAACAGTATTGGAAACATTGAAGTCCATCAACGCCAATGGAGTAAGCTTATCAAAATAATTCGAAGAACCCAAGTAAATTCTCAGAGTTCTCCAAGACTTGATATTCCTCCGAATATATTTTCTTGTCATCAGTTTCTCATCCGATTTCACCTTAGCTATCACCTGCTTCGATACCACAAACACGCCAGACTTGTACCCACCATCGAAATCCTTCACTGCTGCCAACACATCAAAAACCAATACCCCACACTGGATAAGAACAACAAAAGGCATCGTTTTGTACAGACCCAGTATCGTGTACAAGGATATTATAAATGCTACCGAGCAATCCATCACATAACTGACAACCAACACACCAGCATGAAATCCATTAAAATTTGCAGCCAATATTTCGATTTCTCTGTACATGGCCAATAGCTTGTCAACCTCGTTTGCTTTATACACCCCAACATTCTTGCCAAATAGCTTATGAACAAAGAGCCTCAAATAGTTTATAATGCAGAATGGATGCAGCATCATCATTTCATATTCCATCATCACTGTAGAGAATGTAAACATATACAGTATAGAAGCAAATGTTGCCATAGAAACCTTTTGAGTTGTGGCAATCCATCCAGTTGGAGCGGAGGAACTTCCCGTGCACTCGTGCAAAAGTAGGTAGCCTACATTTGCCGGGTAACATGGAGTGTTGATCATGGTTGTCCAGTAGGAAAAGGATACAGCTGGCACCGTCCACAAGACAATATACGAGTATGATTTTTTCCTTCCGCCACTTCCTGTATGAGCTTCGTTTGGACACCATCCAGCAGCTGTAAAGGGAAAATAAATCGATTGAGAATCTTTAATATAATATATTAAGTATTGGCTTAAAATGGACAACAAACCGTTATGCCTTCTTTCGAAATCTAGGAATGCGTTGAAAAGTGGACAAAAATCCTCCCGTTTTCGATAGTTTTCCCGTAATGTTGGCAAATGAAAGGCTAGAGACATCAAAAATAAGATACTGGGAACAAACGCAACCAAAGAGACCTTTTCTTGTTGGAATTTTACTGCATGTACAATTTGACAAAGTACGGCCAATGTGTAAGCAACAGCAGTTTTGTACTTGAAATTATACGTTTCTGAGGATTTCAACGATAATGTAATATAGCCCAAAGACCGTCCTTTGTGGGTCGAATATAGAGAATTGTTGTGAGAAAATTGTGCACTTTGAGAACAAAGTGAAAACAGGATAACTGATTTTGAGCGATGAGCATGATGTTTATTGTATTTGTTTTACTTCGTTGAAGACGAGAGCGTGTTTAAGAATAGTGGAAAAAATTAAAAGAAAACAGCTGTATTTATAAAGGATTTTTGTAAAAATTTATTTAAAATTGACAAAAGCCCTCAATACAATACAAGGTGGATTAAGATGATGCATAATTCGTTATGGCATTTTTTTAAAAAGCAAGGCTTCTCCATATAAATTGCCCCATTTATATTGGTGCCACTATTTTGAATTGTTAATTTAGTGAAATGACAACTCAAGCTTAGTTCAATTAGTAAGGAATTCTACAGTAAGCTCAGTAAATTTTTAACGGTGAATTTTTTAAAAACAAAATGATATCGTCTGTCACGCGAATATATAACAAAGCAATTTTTATAATGTATGGTTATTTAAGATTTTTTACAAAAGGCTTCATGCTCTCAATGAAGACATTCACTTATTTTAGAATCATCTATAATTTAGGTAAATAATAGCACGAGGTTATTTCCATTAGTGGAAAACGATTACAAGTTTGCATGATTAAACACTTGTATAAGTTGTTGACACGAAGACGCTCAATGGTGAACGAAAAATAAAATGGAGAAAAGCTATAATTTTCGTAGTTTTAAACAAATTACATTTTAATTGTGCAGCAGAATTCCTTTACACTGTTTTTATCTAATTCGTAGCTGTTTGACTTTGCATTTCAGAAAACGTGATCACTGTCCCATCACGTTGACAAGTAGAGCTGTTAAATAGACGTCTTGGAAGAAAGGTGTGCACTTTGAGTGTGAAATAAAAGCACGGTAAAAGTTTTCAAGTGATAATTATTTAATTTGGTTTTATTCAATAACACGAGGCCATTGCCATTTTTGTGTTAGACGATCAATGGTTTCCATAATTTATTGGTTATAAGATTCACATAAACATTTTCAATGATAAGAGTAATACTCAATTGCGACATTTAAAAGGAATACTTTATCAATTATGTATGGTTTAAAAACCGGTGATTTTTAATAAACTTTATTTTAAGTGTTCGGCGTATTTGAGTTCTTTCAGTAAAAACCAAACCATTAAAGCTTTTTTCAGTCAAGCAATTCTTGGAATTGGATTCCACTTTTATTTAGTAATTTAATTTATAGTTAATTAGTCAATAGGTAAGTCACGTTAAGACGCTGATGAGCTCAGATGTTTTATAATACAAGAAAAATAAATATGACTTCGTCGGAATGAGGGCGACCCTAACTAAACTTTGTTTTGCATATTTGTTTTTATTTAAGTTTTGTTCCTATTGCCGTATTCTTATCTCACAAGTTTCGGGTGAATTGTAAGTTCCTTAAAATGCTTTTATATTTTCTAAAAGTTATAGTTCGTCACATGGTTATTTCGTTAGCGAATTCAATTTTTTTTGATGTTAGCGCAACTTTCTGAGCTTATCAAAGACTTTTTTGTATTGTTCGCATCAAACCAAACCACGCTACGGACAAGTTTCAACCGAAAAAATACCTAATGTTTTTTTGGCAAAGAAAATTGCATCTATACTATGTGTATTTTACAAAAAATTATAATTTATTATAATTATTATTTGTAAACCCGGCTGATTTGTTTGGTTCTTTTAAAGATAAAGGTACTATTGATTCGAATATTGTTTATAAAGTAGGAACTTGAAATGATACGTTAATGTGTTTGACATATACGTAAAAATTAATAGCTTTTATAATAACACCATAATTTTAATGGCATAAAAATAAGTTCCTTTGTAATTGCATGGTTTAGGATACAGGCTATATGATAAAGTCCATTCTTATTGGTTAAGCTTGTAATAATTTGAAGATGTTATTGATTAGAATCATCACCACATAAATTTAAAAAAAATTAAATTGTTAAATCAACAAGTTTTATTATATTGCTTTCGAGATGCCATTTTTATAGCATATCCAAATGAATTAAACTACACCAAATCAAAATACGCTTATAGCTGTTTAATTCCAGGTTTAATGATAACGGTTTTGTCCCATCAGAATATGTACTTTGTATCTGATTTCTACCATTGGAAATATTTCGCATATTTCGAAAAACACCTCGCGCGTTACAAGATAATACGATATGGCTATGTATGTTTTATTTATCCAATAAAATATCACTTCCGTTTGAAAATGTCGTGGTCGCCAAACTATAAATGGATGTTCAAATGTAATAGTCAAAACTACTAGTTACCATGGATGTAATATACGAATGTATAGCCAACTGAAACCAATGATAGCTTGAAATACTAAAACGTCAAATCAGTATATATCGTAAATACAAGTGTTTCGTAAAAAATCGAAGGATAAAAGTAAGTTTTTATAATTTTATTCCCTAATACCAGTTTATTTTATTCCATTTATTACACCACTAGAAGAGCAAAAGTACATCTATCGTATATTCCACAATAACAGAATAGTAATTACGTTTAGTTTCCTTCTCAAACTTGGTTAAACCATAATATACCGCAACTGGCCTTTGTGCTCGAACAACCATAAACCAATATTTTCTGAAACATGGCATCGTAACAATAGATGTCTTCCAGTTCCCCAGCATTTTAATACAAAGCT